>JAEUWP010000250.1:0-15948 GCA_018524725.1 Podaxis mareebaensis | reverse complement strand
AAACAAAACAAGAGACAAATAAAATGAAAACATAATTAGTAAATGTAAAGCGAACATTTACTGAGTTCATAACACAAAATGGAACTATGTGATGTGACATCATCTTATCAATGATCCTCCCTCCACAACACCGAAATCGAGTTGAGGGATAGTATGATGCTTAGAATACTTCCAGATTGTGTTTCTAAGTGTAAGTGGTATAGTAATTTTTTTTTTCAGGATTTTACACCAAGGAACTCACGAAATGAGCATTTTCGACTCAAAAGTGGATGGTCAGACACATGATCTTCGAGATCGATTCAGTCGAGTGCTTTAATTTTTTTAATATATGCATTACCAATGTGTTACTATTTTTTAAGAAGTTTTTGACACACGAGTACGGAACAGGAGGTGCAGGAATAATCAAGTGTCTCAAGGACTGATGGTGCCTCAGGGACCGCCTGATGACTGTAATTTCTTCGCTCATTTCCCTGCCCAATTTCGCAATTTATTGTCACGGCAAACGAATAACTCCTGAATTTGTCGAGCTATCCAGCTTGTGCCAATTGCCGGATCTCCGTGATTCGTTTCTTCCAACAGCAGTATTGGTACTCCGTGTGATAAGTCGCCAGTTGGTACACAAGCCTCGTGAGGAATCGCTTGTGGTCGTCTCGTCCATTAGATCGGGAGAGAAAGAACCTAGCACCTTCGATTTTCTCCGTACAAGCCTGAGCTCAGATTCTCCAGCTCCCACGGGTCTTTATCCGGAAGATCGGTGGGGGGTTGTCATTACGAGAGGAAGTGCCCAACAAGTGGCGGCCTCAATGATCCGGTTGCGAGTGAATACTAGGGAAGCAAGGAGGTGGAGGGTTATGAGCCGAGAAGTCATGTGTAGCATCATGCGTCTACTAGAACTTGTATTCCTTAGACATGCATGGGCAGAGTTGGGATGCAAGGCGTATGGAACGTACAATTGAGCCCGTGATGATTGGCTGAGTTGTCAACGAAGATTGTTATTGATCGTATATTCCGAGCGATTTGCAATTTCCTGCATCTCGGGGCAGTGCGACCGAGGGAAGAGCTGGGAAGACGCAAAACTAAACCCAAGCCATGTTCACCGCCATAGACTCACAGCGTTGGGTGAACATCATGGTAATAAATGCAAGATGCCTTGTCTCCGCCATAACTTCGGATTGACTGATATATATATCTATTACCAAACGATATAGCGAATGTGCTACGTGGCACATCACAACCTCGCCTCACTCAGCTAAGTGGAAAGTAGGGCATCTATGAATTAAACAAGCACTAAGGCTACAATAATGCCATCTATCCAGATGGAGGGTTGGACGTTGAAGCCCGAGGATATGCGAAGAAATCAAAGGAAATCCCTTACGAAACAACAGAGCAACTGATGAGAGTCTAGCTATGCATGTGGGTATGAGTGGGTGGATGGGTGAAAGGAAAAGTTGTGGCAAGTCATGCAAACCGGAGACAGAGCATTAGCCCAGGAAAGTTAGAGAGAGAATTAGGAGGACTTTTTAGCACTCTGGCTAGCGCGTTTCATGTAGATCATCGCGGTGAACGGTCTGACGAGGGAGGTCAACGAAAGTATGTGAAACAAGCCAAGGAAGCCTACCCTTCAAAGCGGAGTGCGATGACATAAACGATCCAAACATAGAGGGTGATAAGAAGACCAGCTGGCTTCTCGCACCAGAGAGCAGTGGCGAGGAAGGAGAGAGTGCTTCCGACATACATCGGGTCATTCAGCACATTGAACGGGAATCTGTATATCATTAAATCATGAATTGAGTTCGCTAAGCGGGTGGTAATGATTGTGTCACGTGCCCAGTTACCCTATGATCCATTAGGATACCGAAATAGTCACCCAAGAAAGTTCCGGTAATGCCTAGGGCCCAAGTCGATGTGACGACGAAAAGCTGGCCCAAGGCGAACAAGGCAACTGGAACATAGGTGGCGTAAGGTTCAGGGAGGAGAGGCACGCTAGGTTGGTCTGCAAGAGCTTGGTGGTAAAGCGAGTCGCGGAGGATGCCGAAAGAGAAGATGAGGACTGCGAGGAAGTAGCAACCGTGGCGAGGGTTGTTATTGAACAGGCGAGTGATAGTTTTGTTGCGGTATTCTGGGAAGGAAGAGTGCGTTAATAATAGGCACAACTGGTGGCGATGGGGTGGATACTAACCGTTGCGAGCAACGATGTTCCACGCCGTTGGGTTGAATGTAATAGATGCAAGAGAGATAAGAAGGGACTTTTTGTCAAAAGATGTGTTGTCGAGAAAGAAAGAAATAATATTGTTCAGCTTGTCCGCCATGGCTGTGTCGTGTCGTATTCGTGCACTGGAGCCAGAGGTTTTTGTTGCCTGCCGCCGACGTGGACGCCGCGAGGCTTAGTCAGCATATACTTAAATCATGTGATGGGTGTGATTATCCACCCTTATCCACCTTGGAAAGGTGATCTGCCCTCTATGTCAAGACCCTGGTTGACGTCATGGACATCATCCTTAGCTCTTTCCCCACCGATGAGGTCACCGTTCGAGAGGTTAAAGAGCAGGAACGACTCTCACTATCGTAGGCGGCAATGTTTCTCAGTATCACTCGATCCCTAGCGCGTACGCGCGCCACCGCATCTCTTTCAGTCGTTCTCAGGCGCCCTTTAGCGCCTATTAACCTACAGGTTTCGAGAAAGATGGCCACCATTCAAGGAACCACGCTCAAAGAGACCATCAGGGATGACCACAATGAGGTGTGCAGTTACATATCGTAGGTGAATATGCCGTACTGACAATAGCTTGCAGATGTACTCGTACTACAACGAATACGCAAAAAACCAGGGAGATGCTGAGGCACAAGCTCGTTGGTCTCGCCTCCTCACCTGGGAGATCGCAAGACATGCTGTAGGCGAAGAACTTGTCGTTTATCCTCTCTTGGAGAAACATCTTGGGGTTAAGGGAAAGGAGCTCGCTGACAAGGATCGTTCCGACCATCAGGTAAATCACTGACTTCCGTGCTCCTGGCAGGTGATGAATCCTGCTATAGTATGTCAAAGAAAGATTATCCGAGCTCGAAAATCTTACTCCTGGGACGTCCGAGCATGCCGTAGTCTTGCAGGATGTCATGGATCATCTGAGACCTCACAATGAGAGCGAGGAGAACGAAGATCTCCCGCTGCTCGAGAAAGCTATTAGTCCGGAGGGAAGCAAGGAAGCAGCACAGAGCTTCAAGAAGACGAAGAAATTCGTTCCTACCAGGTATGCTAGTCAAATATTCCAGCACTTGATTTTGTGACGACCCTTCGTGGATGTCCAGGCCCCATCCAAATGCTCCTGATAAGCCTCCATATGAGACTTTGGCTGGATTCCTTGCTGCCCCAATGGACAAACTCAAAGATTATTTCTCAGCATTCCCCACCCAAGAGGAAAAGGAGGAGGCAAAACGGGCTTGAAATGAATAATGTGTATCAATTTTCCGTACTGCGTTGCTTGTATTGTGAATAATCTTGTGGGATTCAGGAGAAGTCGGGTTTTGATAAGTTAAGACATGACGACACCGGACACCCCCTGTCTCACTCTGAAGCATGCATATACCACCTGCGCTATCCGCTCGCAACTGTCTATTGCCATCACGTCACTGCGGTTACTGACTCACGTTAATACCGTATGTACATACCAGCTCCGGCGACCGGCACACCCGCAGTAGGACCGATCTCATAATCAGGTGCCGATATGGATTAAGTTGGAATTCTGAGTAGCGCTCGAGGTTCTCATTCAGTCTGGGTCAAGTTTTTGGGGATCGGGCTAGTGCAATTCGGCTTCCATTGAACGTGCGCCCTGAGGCATAAGTCCATACCATCTGGCGACCAACCTAATGATTTATCCATAAAAGTTGGCGGCAATAGCCTCACTGAGCCAGCTGGGGATCGGCAAGTGCTAGGTGAAGCCACAGCGATCGTCCCAGCAACGTAGGGGTTCTCTGTATTTTCGAGTAGACTATTCTTTAAAAGAGGCTGTCCAGAATTGGGGTATACCCCCATAACTGGCATCACGTGGCGCTTTCACTTTCATTTCCAATTCTTTTTGAGTTTCCTCAGCGTTTCCTCCCGCGTTCGGCTGTTTTCCTACCCTTCAACAAGTCCTGGGACGGGACCAGTAACGTTGTCGTGGGACACCACCGTCGTTTTCCCTTTGGACCCCTGTTGCTTTTTGGTAGCCCTTCATCACATCATTCAATGATCGTATGTTGCTCGTAGCATGACCAATCGTGCTTCTGTCGCTACGTAACTGAAGGCTGGGAGTCCGTACTGGCTGCTTGGCTAGCGCATATCCGGGGTGTGTAAAGTAATCACATCTCGGATCCGACCTTTATCAAGGTATTTGTACCAAAAGTATAAACTCTTCCTTTTACACCGCGGGAAGTTCCTAGGCTCTGAATCGTCCGACGGGAAGGAGTTGTAAGCCGTTAGCCCCAAACGGGCGGCATGCTTTGTGTCATCCTCTTTCGGCATGCTGGGGGCCTCAGACAACCTGAATACTTGGAAGAAGAAAAGCCGGATGGAGAGGGATGAATATAGCGAGCCAAAAGGTGGGTAAATGATGATAGTTGCCCAGGTGGTTAACATCGCTTCGCACCAGCTGACAGTCAGCTAATGCAAGGATGAACTTCTGCTTTGGGACTCATGAATCGCAGTAAACCAAAACGTAAATGAGCCAATCATTTATGAAACTGACAGCGCTCAACCGTTTGCATAGGACATGTATTACCCAGGGTCCGGCCGCTGTGTCTACGGAACCTTTGTCTTCTTGCAGGTATGTACTGTAAGAGATGACAGACGATGGACAGGCTTTCATGCCGTTTGAGTTGATAACTACCGTCATGTTTGTCAACCCTGACGTGGTTGTAGAGCTGACTTAGGGCAGTGCCAGAAGTACCATATAAAATGTGTCTCACGAGCGCACATGCTTGAACGCAATTGTTCGGCCTTCTCATTCTTCCGCTTCTCAGAACCTGCCAACGTAGCGACTCGTCCTCTATAGCCAGAGCTTGGATCACATCAGCCACATTCAACGACAATGTCTATACCACCGTCTGTCCCAGTCGTGCCTTCAAATTCGAACTATGAAATCGGCTCGCTGTATGACGTGCATGCATTTTATGGGGTGATGGGTATCGGAGGAAGCTTCGCATATGTGTGAGTTTCGTCAATGTTATCAGCCGCCGGCTCTTCTCCTTCCGCCGTGTTAGGACCTCGATGATGAGGCTTACGCTGGCCCTTCCCGTTTATCGACGCTGATTCGCTTGTCACAGGCTGTTCGGTGTATCGTGCAACCAGATGGTGTGGTATTTTCGATCATACCCTGAAGATACCCTGGCCTTCAAAGCTTTCGTAAGTCTTCCTTGTATCTTCGCGTCGCCAGATGCTGAGGCTCCATGTTCACGTAGATAGGTACCGTATGGGCTGTCAGTGACAAAGTATCCTCCTCTGCATAATCTCGCTCCACTCATCTGAATCCCCAGGTCGATGTGATGGGTTTTACCTGGACGGTGGGGCTGGTGTATTATCTGTTAATCCTCCGAGGGGTCGGGATGGACACTCATGAGTTTCTATGGTGCAGCCATTGGTAAGCCCCTCCTTCGGATCACGTTTATTTACTCACTAGTTGGGTTTGAAGGACTTATAGAGTGTGTTCGATCATTGCCCTTTTGTTTCCGAGGCTGACAGTTTGTCCCAGGCGGTACTTGCCACCGTAGTACGTGTTTGCTGGCTCTTATTTCACCTGGAATTTTCCGAGCCTTTTTCGACTTCAGGAGTTGTGTTGTGCACTTGTTGAGCTGCAAGTGGCAAAAGCTTGCTATCTTTCGTCTACTCACGTGAACTTTGTGATAGATTTTTTATTTTGCGTGTGTGGCGATGTGCGGTGTTCACCATCTCAGTCTCTATTAAGCTTGACTGCAATCCTAGTTTCAGAGAAGAAACGTTTAGCCATCCTCGCGGTATGTCATCGTACAAAACATATAAAGTCGAGTCTAATTTCATCCAGTTCATTCCATATATCGTCTCAACGGGTAGGCTGGTTGAATGGCTCTAGCTTTGTTGTCTTCCCTAACCGCCCCATGAATGCCAGTTTGCAATCTGAGTGAGTTTATTCCTGTCGGGATCTTCAGCATCCTTCTGAGTTCTCCCTTAATGCAGTATACCTTCATGGAATGTCAGTCTCGTCATTAAGCATTCGGCACGTAAAGGGGATTTTGCTTACAAATGTGGATGTAGGGTTGAAGTCCCGTGTTTCCCTGAGACATTGGTCAATCGAGTGCGCTCTTCGTCCAAAACCCTGTGATTGTTTCTGACACCGTCGAATGGATAGATCTGGCTGATTTTGGCATATATCCTCAAGATAATCTCAGATGGTTTTATTGCTGGGACAATGATTTGTTTGTTATATCGCCGAAGTCGGGGAGTCCGCAAACAGTGCGTGTCCTCATGGAATCTGTCTCTCCTTGGCATCATAGACTCATTCCCATCGCGTGCCAAAGTGGAGGGACTATACGCGTCATTCGAGCTCTGATCTACTGGACCGTGAGTACGGGCCTCGTTTTATGGTATGCAGTGGTTCCAGAATCCTTGCCACCATTCTCCACTTATACCCAATTATATTAGGATTTCAACACTGGTTCACTTATTAACAGTGCGTACTGTACTCAAATCCCATTTGCTGGACCTTCGTTGACCTGTTGCCTAGTACACTCTGTTGCCAAGTACCTACGTGTCTCTGGGCATCTACCTAACACGAGGACGAGGTAGGCATCAAGTAAATGACTTTGTTTTTGAATAAGTGGCTCACCTTCCTTCTAGTTTATGTAATTACCATGTTAGCTGTGTAGGTCCTCCACCCAAGCTATGACCCTGTGCTCTCATTCATCTTTCACTCGTTTTCCTTACTGTAGAATCAATGATCGCAAGCGATGCCAGGAGACTATTCGAAAACCTGAGAGTATGTCACTAAAGATAGCAGTCACGTTGAATTGTTGAGCAAAGGATTGTCTGTCTTGTTTCCCCACTGGATCACCAGCATCAGCAAAATGGCTCAAATTATGTATACTAAAAATGTCAATACATACACTAAAATATGCTATATCAACAAACTGTTTTTCAACTTATGTATAACCTGTACAACTTTCAAAGCTTTATAAGGCAGGATTAAGGCAATTCTCATCAGGCAAACTGTTGTGGGAGTATGTCAAGTCTGCTTTGAGACCCACTTCCACACTGTTGAAGAAAACCCAGTGCCCCAGTCCATGACTAGAACACATTATCCTTGACCTTATGCTCTGCTATGCATGAGCATTGGAATTTTTACAACACCCTGTTGAGGAATTAATCAGCATGATGCTTACACATTTACTTGCCATCAGCAGAACATGCTGAGTCCTCAATGTATACACTCTGCAATGACAGAGCAAGATAATTTTTGGATACTTCCATAGCTTCATGCTATGTATAGATTGATCCATTTCTATATTAATACTTATAACACTTGCATAGACATACAGCTTGTGGTAGTATTACTGATATCCTCATGTTTTCAATGTAGGATTACACATTGTAGAAATGTTCTATGCTTCTAATGACTCCTGTAGTACATGGTAGAGTCATGTTCTTCTTTTTATAGATGTTCATATGGTCTTTACATGCAGTTCATTCATGTTATACATGCATATGCCTTATGTTTTCTTACTCATGCATGTATCATACCCTATGCCCAGTGTTACTTGTAGCTGCAGTATTTAAACCATCATGTAGTAGCATACTTTCTTCACAGGAGTTTTACATTCCTTGTCTTTACTAGCTCTCTTAAGTCCTAAACATTCCTTGCTACATTCAACTCAGTATCCTCTTCCAAGGCACTCCCCAAGATTGCCCTTTCCTGACTTTTACCAACTACTTTCCCATTCTTGAAGCCTCAAACTTCTCAGATTGTGAGTAACTAGTTTACTCTCCACTGATGCTATGCTTGTGTAGCAGCAACATTGTTCCTCCCTCATCACTTGACTGGTTTAGTAGGGCTGGTACCTTCATGTTAAAGAAGTGGGGGGGTTGAAAGCTGGGCTCCAGCCCTGTCTAGTATGTCCCCTGGCAACTTGGAGGGAGAGGGAGAAGACTGGCTTAGCCTGGACCAAGCTATTGAACTGTCTGTCTTACAGATTTACACTGGCTTGGGATGGTTGTGAGCCTTGGTTGTTCAAGGTTAATAGAGACCTCATGCCAAAATGTTCAAGTCAAGCACCCACTTGTGGTGGCTTGCAGTGTGTGAAGCAATGTGGACTACTTGCTGATGGCCAAGCCTGTGTGTAGTTAGACACTTGAGGATCCACCACAGTCACTGTGGCTGCTTATCTGAGCAGCTGTGGACTGTTAGGTAGTCCTCTCTGAAGGTCATGATCTCTGTTGCTCTTGTGAGAGGGAGAAGCCATCCTGAAAATTGTGAGACCAGGGAACAAGGCAGCTCAGTTGCCAGCCTCAGATTGCTAGTAAGACAGCAATGTCCAACTGCTTTCTGTGGCTGCTCCTGGGTCTTTCAACCATTATGATGAACTCCTGACTGAGAAAGCAGCCTCATGCTGTGACTATCAGGCAACTGCACTCCCAGAGTGCAAAGATGGAAAGTAGTTACCTGGTTGATCCTGCCAGTAGTCAGATTAAGCCATGCATGTCTAAGTATAAACAACTTTGTACTGTGAAACTGCGAATGGCTCATTAAATCAGTTATAGTTTATTTGATGATACCTTGCTACATGGATAACTGTAGTAATTCTAGAGCTAATACATGCAATCAAGCCCCGACTTCTGGAAGGGGTGTATTTATTAGATAAAAAACCAACGTGGTTCACTGCTCCCTTGGTGATTCATAATAACTTCTTGAATCACATGGCCTTGTACTGGCAATGCTTCATTCAAATATCTGCCCTATCAACTTTTGATGGTAGGATAGAGGCCTATCATGGTTTCAATGGGTAATGGGGAATAAGGGTTCGATTCCAGAGAGGGAGCCTGAGAAACAGCTACCACATCCAAGGAAGGCAGCAGGCACACAAATTACCCAATCCCAACACAGGGAGGTAGTGACAATAAATAACAATATAGGGCTCTTTTGGGTCTTATAATTGGAATGAGTACAATTTAAATCCCTTAATGAGGAACAATTGGAGGGCAAGTCTGGTGCCAGCAGCTGCAGTAATTCCAGCTCCAATAGCATATATTAAAGTTGTTGCAGTTAAAAAGCTTGTAGTTGAACTTCAGACCTGGCTGGGCAGTCTGCTTAATGGTGTGTACTGTTTGGCTGGGCCTTACCTCTTGGTGAGCCAGCATGCCCTTTATTGGTGTGTGTCAGGGAACCAGGACTTTTACCTTGAGAAAATTAGAGTGTTCAAAGCAGGCCTATGCCCGAATACATTAGCATGGAATAATAAAATAGGACGTGCGGTTCTATTTTGTTGGTTTCTAGAGTCGCCGTAATGATTAATAGGGATAGTTGGGGGCATTGGTATTGAGTCGCTAGAGGTGAAATTCTTGGATTGACTCAAGACCGACTACTGTGAAAGCATTTGCCAAGGATGTTTTCATTAATCAAGAACAAAGGTTAGGGGATCGAAAATGATCAGATACCCTGAGGGCAGGCATACTCCAATGTCCTCTGTGAGTCCTTGTCGAGGGCCTCAGGCTTATGGGGTGATACCCAACTAACATTGCAGCCAGGAACTAGTAATCTATTTATGAAATCTTATATCCATCTACTGAGGAATATACAGGTTCAGGCATCACTAATTGTTGGATCTATGAGGAATTGTAAGAAGTAAGGACAACTATGAAAGCCTATCCAGGTCAGTAGTAGAAAATCCTTATGAATTTGGATGGTGTTAGTGGATTTGAGTCAAGCCCTGAACCTGGATCACTACACTGGACAAACTGCCCCAATATTAAGGGTAGACCACAATTCTTATTGACCTGTTCTAATAGATACAGCTCTTCAAGAAAATCTGATAAGTGGATCACTACTGACCTTCTGATAGACTGGAGTACCATACTGACCATGATCTTTTAGATCCCCCTAGACTCTATTGAGCCCTGATTGGCTCTACTAACATACCATCTGCCCTTAGGGTAGACCCCATTGATTACTGACCTATATCAACCTGACCTTGATCTTTTAGATCTTTCTAGACTCTCTGGAGCCCTGACTGGCCCTACCAATGAATAATACAGCTACATGACCTTTCAGTAAGCAGGTAAACCCAACAGTTCCTCTGACCTTAATCTAACACTACTAAACCTCAACTGATACACTTAACTGACCATCTCTCTAACTTGACTATTATCAATCAGATACATCTAGATCTAGACCAGCCCTAAGTGCTCTGCTGACAATCAGCAACCCTGAATCCACTAATGACTGATAAAGTATAGTAGAACGACACTAACATATCTCCAGATCTCCCCCAGCTCCCACTCAACCATCCCAGCCAGTAAATTGACATCAGGTAAAATTCTCTAGTCAACTAGATATGACTTAATAGACTACATACTACACTGCTACATATAAGTTATATAATGTCTTAACTTTCCTACCACACTTTTCCAACAAACATATCACAAGAAAATAATGATATTACAATAGAAATGACTAACCCGTCCTCCCTGTACCTGCTGTAGACTCAAAACAGTAGACCTTAGCTCTCACATAAAACAGAAGAACCAGCATAGAATGCTGACTGAATAACTTCTACAACTGTAAGACTCATAATCACTAGTCTAAAACTAGAACAATATCAGACTTATAATAAACACTAAACCCATAAGATCCCTATAGAAATGAAAGGCCCGAGAACCAAACTCAGTCAAAAGAAAGGTAACCGGACAAACATAAAAAGCCTGAATCCCCAGTGAATCTCTCTAACACTGCTCCCCATGGCTAAGAATACCCCCACTCCCACTCCCACTTTCTCTGACCTCTCAGGCTGTAAATGAAAAGACCACTCAGAGCCAGTCTCTGACAACGACCAACTGCTTGCCACTCTGACCAACTCTAACAGTCACTCCAAGAAGAAAAAGGACAAGAAGAAACAAAGGCTTTTGGATATGGAGATAGACAATTCACTGGTACCCTTCCTCGACTCCCTGACTCCATCTAATACCAACAGCCTGATGAGTAAGCCTCTATAATTAAAAGAAATACATAAGCTAACAACACTTACTAGATAACCCTGTCCAATCTGCTCTCAACAAAGCATTCACTGACAATGAGTCAACTGACATCAGTGAAGTCAACAAGGATCCCAAGCCCACCTCCCCTGACAAAACCCCTGAACTCTCAGATGATGAAGGTAAGCAATCCCCCTAGCTATAGCCTACTGATTTACTAACTCTGTTGAAGAATGGGATATCTGGGTCAACCCCATGGTAGACAACTCTGGTGATAAGTGGACTCCACTTGAGGACAAGTCCCTCAAGCCAAAATTCTACACAACCATGGACCCCTACCCTGCCAACTGGGGCAACAACGAAACCTTCAAGACCAATCTATTGACTTTCTTCATGAATGACTGTAGAGTAAGTCCCTCCTTAAAAACCACTACACCCCATTACTGAAACCTTAAAGTTTAAGCTGCTTGTGGCATATGCTGGTGCCACCAAGACCCAAGAAAAGAAGAACACCATAATTGCAGCTATTAATGCCCTGCTAGACAACAAAATAGTCAAGGAAGAAGATGTCGAAGAAATATGCCCTGAATCGCCATGGTATGCAGTCAATGTCCACAGTAGAAAGGCAGTCAGAGAATTAGAGGAGATAGGAGCTACATACACCCTTAGCAAAGGTGACCTTGTTACCTTCTGCAGTCTAACCACTAGCTGCTCCCTCTGTGTCACCCTTCATGTGAAGGTCTTAGCAAACTGAAATGCATTGTGGTCTAGTGTCAAAGTCTGGGACACCCTACAATCCATCTGGGACAACACCATCACCATCAAAGTAGCCCAACTTCACTCCTCTGAATATTTTGCCATCATAGACTTCCGTCACAAGCCCCCCTCCTTCATTCCTAGCACCTACCACCCTGACTCCTTCTCCAAACTCGATATCCGCTTTGCCTATGACTGCAAAATCTGTCACTCTCATGATCACCCCACTGCAGACTGCTGCTTCAATAAACTGAGGAAGACTTGGAACATGGGATTAGGGGAAGTAGCTCAAGGAATGGCTCTTGGTGAAAAGAAACTAGTCTACATCTAAATCCATACCCCCCAGCTACCTGTAACTCACATTGTCTACCACCCCTGTCCTTACTCGTCTCTAATATACCACTCCCCACTCTCCATACTGAACCATCTAATAAGTCCATCTCTGAACATAAGGCAGTCAACCTTAAGATTACCTAACTAAAGACTGTTTGAAAGAGACAAAAGCATCCTAAAATGCCAACATGAGATATAACCTCTAACCATTCAAGGCAACCTCTAGATATAAACCCATTTAGCACCAGAGACCCTCATAGATAGAACCAGTCCTCCCTCTATGATGTTAAGGCCCAAACTCACTATCATCAGATCAAACCCGGAGTATGAGACACAATGTCAACATAAGATATGATCTCAGACCTTATAAGACAACTTCTGAATATAAACCCTTTCAGCACTAAGATCCTTCATAGGTAGAATCAATCCTTCTTCTATGACAATAAGGCTCAAACTTGTTACCAATAGATCAGACCCAGAGTATGAGATACAACATCAACATGAAATATGACTTCTGACCTTATAAGGAAACTTTGAACACCAACTTACTTAATGCTGGAAACCTTAATGGATAGAATCAGTCCTCATACTATGACACTAAGATATGAACCTAGTAACAATAAATCTAACTGGGAGTCTGAAATATGGTATCAACATGAGATACAACTTCTTTCCCTATAAGGCAATTTGTGGATATTGACTTGCTCAATAATGAAAACCTTAACAAATAGAATCAACCCTCCTTCTATGATACTAAGACATGAACCTATTAACTATAAATCAGACCTGGAGTCTGAAATATGATACCTTCATGAGATATGACTTCTTTCCTTATAAGGCAACCTGTGGACATTAAATCGTTCAGTGCTGGAAATCTTAACAGATAGAATCAGTCCTCCCTCTATGACACCAAGATATAAACCTGTTAGCAATAAATCATACCTAGAGTCTAAAATGTAATATCAACATGAGATATGGCTTCCTTCCTAATAAAGCAACTTATGGATATTGACTTGTCCAGTGCTGAGAACCTTAATGGATAGAACTAGTCCTGCCTCTATGACACTAAGACATGAACCTGATAACAATAAATCAAACCTAAAGCCTAAAATGTAATATCAATATGAGATATGATTTCCTTCCTTATAAGGCAACTTATGGATATTAACTTGTTCAGTGCTGAGAAACTTAACAGATAGAACCGGTCACACTTCTATGACACCAAAATATGAACCTGGTAACAATAAATCAAACCTGGAGTCTGGAATGTAATATCAACATAAGATATGACTTCTATTCTTATAAGGCAACTTGTAGATATAAACCATCTCAGCACTAGAAACCTTCATGGACAGAACTAGTCTTTCTCCTATGACACTAAAGATTAAACTAATTACCAACAGGCCAAACCTGAAGTATGAAAAGCAAAGTCAACATGAGATATGACCCTTAACCTCATAAGGAAACTTTAGGATATTAACTTTACTGCTAGGAACCTCAATGGATAGAATCAGTCCTCCTCCTATGACACTAAGGCATGAACCTGATATCAATGGGCCAGACCTGATGTTTGAAAAGTGATGTTAACAAGAAATATGACTTCTGACCTTATAAAACAACTCCCAGATATAAACCTGTTCAGCACTGAGAACCTTCATGGATAGAAACAGTCTTTCCTCTAGAGCACTAAGACATGAACCTACTACCAACAGGTCAGACTCAGTGTATGAGGCACATTGTCAGCATTAGATATAACCTCCAAACTTTTAAGACAACTTTGGATGTTAACCCATCAGAGCTGGAAACCCTCATAAACAAAACTAATCCCCCCTATAACACTGAGACATAAACTTACCATCTATAAGCTAGACCCAGTATATGAAAAGTAACATCAACATGAGACATAACCTATAACCTTTTAAAGCAACTTCTAGATACTAACCTCATAATGCCAGAAACCTTCATGGACAGAATTAGCCTTCCCTCTATAACACTGAGGCAAGAACTCATTATCAATGGGTCAGACCCAATGGACTAGATATATAGGGCATAAAGAACCTATCAGAAACAACTGAACAGAAAATAAAGCTGGTCACACCATTAGAAAGATGTCTAAACTTACACACCTCAGAACATACAATCACAAGATGAAGTTATCAACCTGGGAAGAAATTCCCAAAACCACCCACATGGAGGAGTCCTACTCACAACAACATCATGGAAAGTCACAACAATACATCAGAGTTTAGCACTGGCTGTTCTGGAACATGGAACAGTAATATTGGGATGAGAGTGCCATCTACTGCAGAGTACTTAAGGGCTTGCAGTATAAACATGAGTGTGGCAGATGCCCACACCAACTCCTTAAGCCTGGGGCTGACTATGGGCCCTAGGCCCCAGGACCAAGAAACTAGGGCCCCACAGGTGCCAGTTTCAAGGGAGTTGACTGGCTCTGATGTACAGCAAAACTCCTGTATGACCAGTCCCCATGATGCAAACCACTCTATGACCCACAACAATGACACAAACCACCCCAAAAGACCAGAAATGAAATCTAAGAAAATTGGAATCAAAATAGGATCACTGAACACAAGAGGGAAAAGATACACCAACCACAGATCCAAATACCCAGACCTAACAACACTCATTCATAAAAATAAAATCACTGTACTAGCCACCCAGGAAACTAAACTAGCAGAAGGGGAAAGTCAGGAGATTATGAGACAAAACCCAAAAATCATAATTGAGAGCAATGAAGGAGAAGATGGAGCTGGAATAGCCTTCATACTAAACAAAGACCTTCTCAACTGGAACCCAAACCAACAACCATCATGGTCACACTCCCCAATCATAAAAGGAAGAGCCTCCCTACTAACCCTTGAGTGGAATGAACAAGAAATCCAAATCATTAACATATATGCCCCCAATAACCTCCAAGCTAAGATGAACTTCTACAAAAAGCTCTCCCAAGAAATCACAAAGCTAGATATACACAACCCTATTATACTAGGAGACTTCAATTTTGTAGAGGAACCACTAGACTGACTACCCCACCACAAAGATGATAACTGTCTCTCTCAGATATGGTCCACATTAACAAACAAATACAAACTAGTAGATGGATGGAGAACAACCAATGAACATGAAAAAGACTACACCTATCACCAAAACTCCAGCTTCTCTAGAATTGATAGAATCTACATAAACAAAGAGCTCTTCAAACTCTCATATGACTGGCAAATCCAAGAAGGAGCAAACATCTCAGATCATCAATTAGTAACAGCCAACATCATGAGACAAGGACTCCCTTACATTGGAAAAGGTTTATGGAGACTAAATATAGATACCATAGAATTTCAACCATTTATCTGCAGAACACGAAAAATCTTACTAGAAGCTGAAGAAAAAATGGAAAGAACAGAGGAAGATGGCACTAGTGCTACAGAAATATGGATCCAAACAAAAAAAATAATAAAACAGCTCAGTAGAGAAGAAACAACACAAAGGAAGAGACAACTCTACAAAGATAGAACCAACAAAAAATCCAAACTTGCCCTCATTCTCAGCAAAACCAACCAAGAACTCCTAGACAACAGAAATGAACTCAAAGAAGTTATAGAGGAACTAGAATCTCTAGAAAGCCAAAACATACATAGTGCCCAACTCTCAGC
>JAEUWP010000251.1:0-36938 GCA_018524725.1 Podaxis mareebaensis | reverse complement strand
ATAGTAGGAATTAGGGTTTGTTTGTACATAATATATCAGTCCGAGCAGTAGGCGTGAAACTTGGTGTCCACTAATATGCTTTGCACTTAAACAAGTGCATTTCGTCACTTCCTTCAACACGCTTTGCATTTTTCAAGTCGATCGACAATACCGCAAGGCGATTTAGTGCCCATCGCCAAACACCCAGCCCCCGTCTCTCCCAGAGCCCCATTATCGCCTTCAAAGGTCTCTTAAAATGCTGTGATTTTCGTATTCTGAGTCCTCTGAGCCTTGCCAATCTGCATCCCGGAGTAGAGATTGACGCTGTCACACTGGCGTCTGAGAACCACACCAACGGCCAAAGCCTGATGCTCCTCACTACATAAATCTCTGGCTGTCCAGAAATAGAACTATTTCATGCCCGCCGAAGGCACGAAACCAGAACAATCATTCAGGATCCTGCCAAAAAGACTTTGGACAGGCGATATCAGTGGTTGAAAGTTCGAGAGCTACACTAGTTCCGGCGCCTCTACCCTCCGCGTTCTAGTCCAGTCCATTTATTATGCCAGATACGTGGTTTCTTTGCCTTGCTCATAACCTGGCATATTGCGATGAAGACTTACTTATAACCACGTCGAAGTAGGCCCCTACCCCATCACCCCCGCGCCATTACCTTTCAGCATCAATGGAGTCCCACTGCAAGGTAGTGAGTATGACCGAACATGTGGCTTGCAATCCTTTCCTCACGAGAATCAACCTTCGGTTCCATTTACCCAAATCTAGGACATTTGGACATGCGAACAGGAGAAATACAGATACCCTCTTCGGGAGTCCCCGACGGATCCCTGGGAACGTTGTTATGATATTGTCGACAAGGCGGATCAAGAGCTTTGTAAGGACCTTAAGGACGAGATTTCGAGCTTATTGGTAGTTGTAAGTACAGCCAGACCTGAGCTTATGAGATGATCTGACATTTGGTTTTAGGCGACCTTATTTTTGGGAGTTGTCACCGCGTTCACGGTCGAATCATCCAAGCGACTCCGAGTGGACGAGGAGAAGGCTGCCCTCAGCCTACTTGGGGAGATCATTCGGTTACTCAATGATACCAGTGCTCAAGGAACAGCACAACCACTCCAACAATTCACGCCCAGCAATAGCGATGTCGTCGTTAACCAACTCTGGTTCTTGAGCATGACTCTGAGCATCAGTGCCGTTGTAGTTGGAACGCTTTGCCTCCAGTGGGTTTCAGTGTTTCGACGTCCTAATGCCAAGCACACATCCCATGAAGATTCCCTCGCACTGCGACAACTCCGCTATGATGGGCTGATCGGATGGGGAGTTCCACGTGTACCAGGGATCCTTATATTGGCTGTCCAAGGCTCCCTTGTCCTCTTCACCATTGGTCTCTTATATCTCTTGTGGTCGGACAACAAGAGGGTTGCACTCCCAGTTGCCATCGTGAGCGGGGTATCCGTTATCCTTCTGACCCTTACCACCGTGATGCCACTCTTGCAGTCGGCAGCAGGATGGATCACACCACGGTCTTTGGCCATCCCTCAGTGCCCATATAAATCCCCTATCTCATGGGTCGCTCATCACGGCTGCGTCTTACTGGCCGTTCTCCTCAGCCTTCCATTCTGCTGGCTGCCACGTATACGAAAGAACATGTCAAAGTGGCAGCAACGGCAGCTCGAGCTTCTTCGAGATTATCTGTGGCAGACCTATGATGAACATTGGCGTCGGCAGCGCGAAAGGCGGGGCCCGCAGGCCTCAAAATTGAACCCGCACGGCTACTCATATTATCTTGCTCGGGGATTGGCTTCTGCCATGGAAGCCCTCGTCTTTCGGCTGAACGCAGTTCACATCGTTCACAGCTGTCTTCAAGAGTTCCACGGCAAATCTGGGGATGTCGAAACCTTTGAGGAGTTGTTCAACATCCAGTTTTCCTTGGAAGAAAAAGCCCTTCTTGGCGCAGATTCGCCACCTGCCACCCCAGGAAATCCACGCTCATACCTCAAGAGAGACTTTCTGAACGCCCACGCACTCCAATATTTAGTCACCCAAAATCAAAAACTCCATCGCATTCTGCTTCCACATCGTCTGGAGCTCTACATACGAATCAAGAACTTGTCTGATGCCAACAAGGAAGCACGCCCTGGCGATCGCGGATATATTGGTAGCTCTATTGAGTGTCCCATTCAAAGCTTGCGCGACGCTCAGGCGCTGTCATCTGGTGAGTCTAACCTCTCATCAAGATGATGAACGTCAATTCATTGGGGACATAGAGCTGCGGATGCAGTTTCTGGGATGTGCCTATACCTTCATACGCACAGACCGACGCAACAATAAGGATATATTGGGCACAGTTTTCGTCTTGTTCGCCTCCGAAGGTATGGTAGGCTCATTTCATGAGAGCAAGGAGGAGGCATCTACCGAAGGTCACCTTAGCCATGTGCTTGGATTGCTGGAGAAGTGCCTTTTGATGTCATTATTTGGAGGCCCCGGAGCAAGTTCCGGGAAGCCTGGGGGATACGAAGCACTCCTGTCTCGTGGTCATCCCTACCGAGAGCATTCTACAACCGACGGTGATGCAGAATACACGTCCAGAGTCTCCGAACTGTGCGCAAGTGTCAAGGATAGGCTGAGAGAATTGCCTCCAAAAACTTGGAGCGGTCCCGAATTCGAATGCCTGGAAGACTCGGAGATATCTTACGACTTCATTCCCATCACTCCGAAAAGTTCAAATAGGGTATGAGGTCGTACACTTTACGGTCTCATGGTTGCCAGCTGGCCACTGAGACGCTCTTCATACCCGATTGCTGTCGTCTTCATGCCGGATATACCCACTGCTTGTAGTATGGTGCTATAGCTAGTTTCAGTTCTCCGCTATAATCCCATCCTTATCTTTCTCTCTCCGTGTGCGGATTACATGTATGAATGAGGGTCGTATAACGAATTTGATCCAATAATAGCACTGCAAAGATATTAGCGATAGATACCGCACTTACTGGCCGCCGTAAATATCTCTTGGTATTAGACTCTTCGGGTCACACCCGAACTCATGCTCTCCGTTCTCTTTATTAGGCAAGTTTGTTTCGGCTATTGCCGAAGACGTCCCCGGAGACCTTCTTTTTTCAACAATCTATTACTGCGGTGCGTGGTGGCAGTCCGCTGGCGTTAGGGCTCCAAGGAGACCAGAGAGGTCAACTGCGCATCTATTCCAGAGGAGCTAGCCTGATTGCTGACTGGCATCGACACTCGAGGGGCTGCTCGACCCCATCCACCGTTTGCGCTGAACATCCATGACATTATTATGACACAGCTGCGGTTTCTGGGTAGGACTCCGAGCCTCCGTGCAGCTGCGGTGGGGCACTGTTCCCAGTGCTTTTCATCTTCCGACTCATGAACTGATATCAAACTCAATCTCATGAGGACGCTCTGCGAGTTGCCCTTCGCTAGCTCCATTATGAGGGCTAAAGTGACGAAGGCCTGCCCCCATCCTCAGAAGACAGATTCAAGCTAATGCATGAACGTTGGACAGAGCCTTTACGTGGCATCTGAAAGCGACGGTTATTCGAACGCCGGTCAAAACAACGTACCTAAAGACAAGAACGTTTTTCTTCTCGACCGTTACCTGACCCGGAACATCCTGCGGTCGACATCACAAGCACTCACACAATATTATTAACAAACGGTTCGTAGAAAATCAAGCGAATATAGTTCAAGCTTGTGGAGGGACTCATGACTCTGACGGTCTCCAGAACCATAGACACGCGCTTACTCTCTGCTTACTACCAGCTCCTCTCATGCGCCCTTACTCCACCAAGAGATGAGCATTCTGACAGTCAACCTGACAAGATTGATTCGTTCTCTCGATTTGTTTCGGTGTTTGTTATCGTCCATCCGACCTGCATTATTCATACGCCAGTACTGCAAACGGGCGTTTCGAATTGTATAGTGATTTCCAGTGTCCCCGGCTTGATGTGAAATGGCTTCCATTACGTAACCCGCATATATGACATATGTATATCTGCCAGAACCAAGTCGAGATCCTATCAATTGATATGAACAAAAACACAACGCCGTGTAATGAACGCACACCCCAGCCGATGGGAAATCTCAAGAGCCCAAAGTACAGCAATCTCCCAGTCCCGGAGTAATACTGCCTTGTCCGCAGGTCCAGAGAGCGTTTAAGTCCCAACATCACTGGGAAGCACTCATATGGACTCCAGTCAGAGTTAGAACCTCCCAGAGGAGTCAAGAAACGTGATGCCGTGGTAACATGATCCAATGCACGTTCGTCCGGATATTTGTCAAGCCCTTCGATTCATCAATGTCAGGCCGTAAATTCGGAAACGCACCATGTAGACTGAATGGGGAATGTCCATTGGAACTTAAGATGTTGATGTTGTATACCTTGTGCCAATTAGAAGCTGCTCATTTCCCTTGCCCCTGCATCAATTATAAGAAGCAAGTTCGGGGAAATAGCAAACGTGCGCATCGCCAAGAAGCTGGTATAAATAGCTAACCCTTCTCCTTGAAATATTAGAGACCATCTATCTTCCGCAGGAATCACAGGCGATGCTGTTCTGACCTGCAATGGAGCGCTTTCTACCAGAGCTATATTTACTTCATCCCGAACGGTCGATTTGTCCCGTAAGAGGCTTGATCAATAGATTGTCCTATGTATGCTCATACTGTATGTCCGACCTTTAATACTGCTCGAGGAAAGGACCAATTTCGAGTCACATCTTTGCTAATGCTGGTTGCCTTCTTTCTACTGGCAGCCTCCAAACTGTCCTCTAGCATTCCAACAGATCTTGGGCGACCGGAGCACACGGGAGGCCCTTTGGAGACTGCCGAGCTACCGGGACACTTCAATGTCCCCAGTCACTTTCGCGGCACACAGGACATTCTATGGAGTTGTCTGGCGACAATCTTTGCCTGCACTTGGGTTGCTGTACACCCAAATGTTTCAGGGCCCAAAGAGTCCCAGTGTTCGCGTTTCCGGCAACGCTTGAAGACCATGTTTTATGCACTGATTGCGCCAGAAATGATGACCCTGTGGGCGATGAGACAGCGCTATGCAGCCGCGAGGATTAAGAGAGAATATAATGAAAAGTATCGCGGAAATGGTGAGCAATGCATAAGTCACAAAAGACGTCAGTACTCACAAACATTTCAAGTCATGTCCAGGAGGAATTCGCCCTGCACGCGTTATATGGAAACAATAAAGGAATGGTTTCATAGCCCAGATGAAGAGGAAAAACTATGGAGCCTCGGTCACGGGTTTTTCATTCAAATGGGAGGGCTCCTATTCGTTCAGGACGGAGGACCTGCCTTCGTAATCACTTTCGACAAGCTCCAGAAACTCATCGACAATAACACCATCGACCTCCCAATCATCACCAAGGAGGAGATCTTCGACAGGAGCAAAGGCGACTTCCTCACCAAACTCCTCGTTGTAATTCAGACCACCTGGTTCATCGTCCAGTGCACTTGCCGATGGGCTGCCAAGCTACAAGTGACAGAACTCGAGGTTGTTACCTTGGCCTTCGCCATTCTCAACATTATCACGTATTCTCTATGGTGGCACAAGCCACAGAACGTGCAGGTGGCAGTACCCATTATAAAGAAGGATGGCGCCCCGTCAGTGATAGTACAAGCTGGCAGCCCAAGAACTTGGCTGGAAGATAAGATTGCAGAGGGCGGTGAGGGGGTGGAGGGTTGGGTGCCTTGGTTGATTCTCGTTGCGTTGCTCGTTCCCGTCAAGCTTCTGCAAGGGATGTTTACCCCTTTGGGAGAAATGGCTGTTAACAACCGAGTACCGGAAGGATCGACCCAGGTGCCTATGTTCTACGCCGACCACGACATCGTAAAGGAATCACAAATCATCCTTCCCTTTTTATGTATTAGCGTCATATTCGGCGCACTGCACCTTATTCCATGGTTTTCTGGCTCATTTCCGACACCTACCGAAAGACTTATCTGGCAGCTCGGCTCCATCGTCATTACAGCTGAACCGCTGCCAGTGGCAATCGGTCTTGGTTTAGCGCAACTAACTGAGGGACACCGATTGGGGGCGGTAATCAGAATGATGATGGATGCTTTTGCAATGTCGCTTGGAAGTCTTGCCTTTACTGGCTTACCTCTTTACGTCCTTGCCCGCTTGGCGTTGCTCACGCTTGCATTCAGCACCCTCCGCTCTCTTCCCACGGAGGCCTTTAAGGATATTGCGTGGTCTTCACTTGTGCCCCATGTATGATGGTTCATGATTCGACGAAGACTATTTAATAGGCCTTCTTCATGCTCCCGTTTTGACAAGATGCCTATTGACAACTAGTGGACATGTATCAAATCTTCGCGGCTTGTCGTCTCATATGCTGCTGTATTACTCTATCTCTGCTTAGTTTTTTTTTCTTGATCCAACCACAAATACTTTGTAATTTTACACCTGATTCCTGAATTTCACTAAGACAACCTGCCTTGCACAACAATCTAAGGGATGTCGCCTTTGAATCTTTCACGTTTCCGGCTAACCTAATTCTTTGAGTCCGGCTGAGTCGTCCCACCTTTTAAAAGCTGTATCCTCCGTTCTATATATGATTTATCGTGGGTGTGGGTTTGGATTTGTTCATCCGCACACAGCTAAAAGAAGGAGTGGGGTAAGACCCCGAGAAAAGCAGTTGTTTACGAATCAAGCGTTCTGGGAAACGCTGCGACAATGTGGCCAGTGCAACGCATTCTCGGGCTTGGTCTTGTTCTTTTTTTTTGATGATCAATTTCGGGGACGCATAACAATCCATCAAGACGAACGTTTGAGCTGATGGTGATGATCATCGGGGACCAACAGGTGCTTCAATCCTTTACGGGGTATAACTCTGGCTGGCACTGCCTTGAAATTCGTGAGTCCATTGATGCTAAAGCCCCGAACCACTCGGAATTGACCAGGAGCGCTTAGAATGTTTGGCCACCTCTGAGAGTGTTGAAATATTGACTACTGACGTCATCACAAACCTTGATCTCAAATCGGAACATGACTTAACGCACGTTTGTTCAGAGAGCTGGGACCTCTGTCTTCATGCACTGACTCAATGCGTTATGAGTCGTGACACACAAGCCACCGGCTGGGAGTTGCGTTACCTGGCTTTGAGACGACGAGGATGCTGTCCACTAAATGGCGATAATCTAGAGCGACGTCAAACTGTATGCTTTCATCGCCAGTGTCGTGTACTCGCTATATTGCCGCAACCCTCAAGGCATTCTCACGTTAGTAAAAAGGAGGGGCCTGGAACCATTGCGAAAACAAACGTGTGTCTCAACCAGATACAAGCCAATCCGTCGCAAACAGGATTCATAACCCTTCTTACGCGAGTGTAGGTCTCTCAGATGGTGAATCCCCCCGGGTCTCAAACAGAATGCTATGCACAAGGAGGCATTCCATATGTGATATTTTTATACAGTGCCACGAACGGGCTTGGCTGGCATTTGGTCGCTACCCCTTGACTGATCGGGAAGAGCATAGCGTAGGTCAGGTCTTTATAACACTCGACAACGAGGAGTCAGAAGACATATTTTATTGATGCTGATCATTCTCCTTCTCGCAGCGGCTTTCAGACCCTCTTTCACAGTTCCTACACCTTTCAGACCAGCGAATGGAACGACTGGCAACATGCCGGAAGTCCTTTCCGAACGTGCTGAGCTACCCGAAAGGTTCCACGTTTCCAGCCAAGACCGGACCTTGCAGGATATTATCTGGAGTTGTCTGGTCACAATATTTGCTTGTACTTGGGTCGCCGTCCATCCGAACATCCCGGGTCCCGAGGAGTCCCAGTGGACACGGTTTCGGCGGCGTGTGTCCACTATGTTCTACGCAATCATTGCACCGGAGTTGATGACCCTGTGGGCGATGAGGCAACGACATGCGGCTGGGAGAATTAAAAGGATGTATAACCAAAAATACCATGGAAACGGTGAGCGGCTCACCCTTCTTAAAGATGTAATGGCTGTACTCACCGAAGTTGAAGTTGTACTCCTTGAATCGGCCTGGAGTAAAGTCAAGCGGGAGATAAAGGGATGGTTTCAGAGCCCAGACAAGACCCAAGAAAAGCTGTGGACCCTTAGCCATGGGTTCTTCGTTCAGATGGGCGGGTTCCTTTTTGTTCAGGATGGGCAACCCGCCTTCGTTATCACCTTCCAAAGACTGCAGGAACTAATCGACAATAACACAATCGACCTCCCATCCGTAACCGAAGAGGACATCTTCGACAAGAGCAAAGGTGACTTTCTCACCAAACTCCTTGTCGTACTTCAGACGGTCTGGTTCATTGTTCAGTGTATCGGCCGCTGGGCGGTGCGGTTACCAGTGACAGAGCTGGAGGTCATCACCCTCGCATTTGCGGTCCTCAACATCGTCACTTATTCTCTGTGGTGGCACAAGCCGCAGAACGTTCAGGTTGCAATCTCCATCGTAAAAAGGAGTGGTGCTCCTTCAGTCAAGATCGAATCGCGGGAAGAACGCAGGAGCTGGCTGGAAAGGAAGATTGCAGACGGAGGTCAAGGGTCAGAAGGATGGTTGCCGTGGATGATCCTCGTCTCCTTACTCGTTCCTGTGAAGCTCCTACGGAGCGTGTTCGTTCCGTTGGGCAAGATGGCTACTGACGACCAAGTGCCAGTCGGATCCACTCGCATGCCCAAGTTCTACGCAGACCACGACATTACGGAAGAACTCGAGGTTATCTTTCCTTCATTGGGGATGAGCGTTATCTTCGGTGCTCTCCATCTCATCCCATGGAACTGGCAATCTCCCACAAACACGGAAAAACTTCTTTGGCGTGTCTGTTCCAGTGTCATCGCTGTTGAACCACTGCCAGCCGCATTAGGCTTTGGCTTGTATCGGCTGACTAAAGGATACAGGGTGGGCGAAGTTGTCATGTTGATGATGGAGGCGGTTGCGATGTCCCTCGGAAGTCTTGCCTTCATTGGATTACCTCTCTATGTCCTTGCTCGTTTGACATTGCTCGTACTCGCTTTCAGTACACTTCGTTCCCTCCCTCCGGATACATTCCAGGATATCGCATGGTCCTCGTTCTTCCCTCACGTTTAATGAAATTACAATTTGCTACGGACTTTGATGTACATTTCCTTGACGACAGACTTTTTGTATGAGTAATCACCCAGTCTTGTAGCTATTGCGGAGAGCACATATATGCACAAATACTCGAGTACACGTAGTTTACGTCACAATTCCTTCGTTATAGCTCTTCCCTAGCCATCCATCGCTGTACCATCGCCAGAGCTTCTTTAGGTTTATCATAGGGCACCTAAACCCATTCTCATTCACACCAAATTTCATCCTCAGGAAGTAGATCACATACCATATGTCCAGCACCATCAATCGTAGCGAACGTAAGGCCCTTTGCGCTTCTCGTCAGTCCAGCTCTCTTCCCATCAACAAGCCACTCCCGTTTTTCAGCCGCCGTGAACTCTTGTTTTCCACTCCAATCCATCGCCAAAGTCCATCGTTCGTTGCCAACGTGGTTACAGATCCAATCATAAGCACCGACATAGATTAGAACACGGACTCCCCGCTCGAGAAGGGCGGCGACGTAGTCCGTAGTCGGATGCAGTATGTCTCCAGAGAGGCCAAAGGCTGCACGGACATCATGATTGCAGGAGGTGAAGTTTCCTTTGATAGCGGAGTCTACCCCGAGCAGGGCGCGATTGGTCGAATTGCTGAGGAAATTCCTAATGTGACTACGTGGAGAAATAATTTCAGTGGGTGGATAAGATTCACGGGAGGATGGCTACGAACGCAGTTTGGGGGTAGCACAACGTTTCGGGTAAGGGCCCTTCACACTGTTTGCTGATATCGTAAGGATTTTTACCTGCCGGCGGAGATGTGTCGGGGTGAATGGTTGCTTTTGGGATGATGGACTCACCAGTGGCGTGATAAGGGGTCGTGTATGTTGTCGAACAGTAGTTGTACGCCGCTGCACAATCAATACTGTCGAAATGATCGACACACGCTTTCCTCATCCACCGATCACACCGTTCCATCTTGCGGGTAATGATGGATGATTAACATCTCGACCCGGGGTTGTAGCAAAGGACATACTGTATGTTTCAAGGCAACGCAAGCGGATATGTCGACGAAAGGTTCAATGGAAGCAGGTGTGCATTCCATATCATAGTAGGACAAAACCATCTTGAAACTGTCAGTCATGCCGTTTCCTGGAGAGTGGATGTTACACCTTCTGATAGGACACTATTAACGCAAGACTCACCGATCATGGCAGATGTCAAGTTTATAGGCGTCAGGCCAGCCTCTGTGAGTAGAGCATTCTGGTCGTAAACAGCAGCGGCGAATAGCGGTAAATAGCGTCCCTACACGAACAAAATTAGTCAACACATAAGCTGGATGGGTGAGAGAAAGACACGCACGCCATAGGACTCTCCAGCCATATGGAAGGCACGG
Organism: Podaxis mareebaensis; assembly: GCA_018524725.1. Taxonomy (NCBI): domain Eukaryota; kingdom Fungi; phylum Basidiomycota; class Agaricomycetes; order Agaricales; family Agaricaceae; genus Podaxis; species Podaxis mareebaensis. Next base: position 26,482 of record JAEUWP010000251.1, on the reverse strand, counting down.
CCTTTGAACTGACTAAAGTTCTCGAAGAATATTGCAACGAACGCCGCGATATCTGCTGCTGCTTCTTCGGAAGTGGACTGGTCGGTTCTATTTTCAGACTTCAACATGACAGTATTTGACGGGCGGAACACACCACAGCCTCGCCGTAATCAGCATAGGAAAACCCGACGCCGATGGGTTGGTCAATGAAGAATATATTCGCGTTTGTGTTCCATGACTCGGGATGGAATTTTGGGCCTTCTGCGTCGGTAATCCTGCAGGGGCCTTCCGATAATGAGCGACTATCACGCGTCTGGAGGGACTACGACTTACCTAACTCAAAGAATAGTCCAAGAGAAGATGAACACCCTGGTCCACCGTTCGTCCAAAAAATAACATCATCTTTATCGGGGTCGTTCCGGCTCTCGAAGAAATAAAAGAACAGATGACGCGCTTGGATGTCGATGTATCCTGTGTATCCCCTAATAGTTAATCATTTTATGAGGATGCGTGAATATGGGTAGAGAAGGAAGGCATACCTAACTGTATCATCACAAAACGAGCTTTTCTTCAGCCTAACACTATATTTTGGGAAGAGAGGATGAGAGAGGATGCCCCACTCCATTTCTGGAACAGCTGATAAGGATGAGAATGGTGGTGAGAACAACCCTGCGTCATATTGTTCATGAGCAAAACGCAACGAAACCTCGTCCGAAGCCGGACGTAAGAAAGGGGATTGGCTTGCAATCGTGGACTGTAAACCAGAGACAGCGAGAGCGGCAAGAACAAGTGGTGTGAACATGGTGGACCGTGGAACCCTAGTGGGGGATTGTCGAGATGCTGGTAGGTGATATATATTCCGGGGTTACCAAACAGGATCGGAAATGGATCCGTGATTCACAGGAGGTTCATGTGGTTTGCAGGGACGAAGAGATTTTTGATAATCCGTGCCAAAAATAACCTTATTCACTCGCGTGCCTGGTTGAACGAAATGCTGCACGTATGGCAATGCAAATCTGAATACTCGAGAAGAATCTAAGAACACTGTCATTTTCACATCTCATACGGGCGATTTGCGATATATGGGTCATCAAACGAGACAACCGCAGACGCCTCCATTGAAGTGACCAATCCTCTGGGAGCGACAGTCAGCAGCAAGTCTATTGAAGGCAAGATACACTCACTCCGTCGCAGTCGCTGCGAGGGATGCAGTTGCCCGCTACACCGCCTGGACCTTCACCGGTCTATAGGGTAGAAACCTGAGTCATACATTCTGATAATCTATGAAGATACGTACGGCAGTGGTGCAACAGACATTATTGCCGCACGGAGAGTTGTCAGTGCAAGACTGAGCGACGGCGTTGGCGACGCCGAGGGAAAAGATGGCAAAGAAGAGTAGTTTCGCGTTCCTGGTCAATGATTGTATGAGATGTACTGTCGCGGGTTGTCGTGAAGCAATGCAGAGCCTACATGGTAATGGAGCTGGAGGTACTTGTTGACGATGGGGTCAAGAAGGGAGAATCGTTTATGTTTTATATCATCCAGGAGACCTATTTTCAACCCAAATATTGGATCGACCTTGAGTGCCGAAACATGAACCGTGAGCATCGGACGATTTTTCCAGAGATAGCCGATCCAGGCGACGCAAGAAACTTATTATTTACACGAAGCTAGGCCCCATGGAATGAGCGATTCTGCGTTAGCACCTGAGAGTTGGAGTCAGAATAGGGGCCGCAGTCGTTCGTCCTGTGCGATATCTCTGAATAGGACCAAGAGACTCCACATTTCGGAGGTTCGAGTTATTCGAGGCCCAACGTTTCTACAGGGCGCATTCAAGCTTGAAACGGCTCGGAGATTATCGATGACCTGGCGGGTGGAGTAGTCGAACACATGGCAAACTAGCACCTTCAGCGTCGATGATTTTCGGTTTTAGCTAATCACCGTGCTCTGGTTCTGCCGAGAACCGTATATATGGGACAATTTTGCTGCTGGTGAGGTTCGTTACAAAGCTTCATGGAGAAGGATTAGAGTGGAAGCGAAAGCTGTGACCTTGCTTATATAAATATCATGGCCCCCGCTCAGGTTCTCACGCTACCCTTAACTCTTACCAGCCACATCCCCATCTCTGCCCGGACGACTACCATGGGTAATGACGGAGGAAGTATCCCAGATCGCCGTGACCTAGTCAAGACGAGGCCTAAGGTATGCCTTTCCCCTTACTCGCATATACATCTACTGACATGGTTCTCAAAGGCTGAACAAGCCGACAAGGCTAATCAAACGAGAGCCAAATGGTTTTTCTGTGCACTGTCTAAGGTGAGTATCTGAATCCCAGTTATTATGATGAACCATGCTGAGTAATCTTTTGCATATAGCGGAAGCTCCAGGAGCCAGTGGTTGCGTGTGCACTCGGGAAACTGTATAATAAAGACTCCATCATTGAGTACCTACTGGACAAGTCGGCGTACGGAGATGGGGAGACAATATGCGGGCATATAAGATCTCTCAAGGTATGTTTGAGCGCATACTATGATGATTGCCCTTCAATTAATGTCTCTTTTTCAGGACGTCAAACAACTGGCGCTGTCGCCAAATACCACATCTAAGGCAGATTCCAAGAAGGCGACAGATGATTCGTTAGACCAGGCACAATTCGTTTGCCCCCTAACGATGAAAGAAATGAACGGTTCGCAACCCTTCATATACATCTGGACGTGCGGCTGCGTGTTCTCGCTTGCCGGGTACAAGACTATATCCGAGACAGCTTCCGGTTCGCCAAAGCCTGTCGAAGGAGAGGATAAGGCCCTAGACCTATGCCCACAGTGTCAAAAGAAGTATTCCCGCTCGGAAGATATCATCGCCCTCAATCCTTCGTCTGAGGAGGAGGAAAGATTACGTGAAAACATGGAGCGCCGGCGGTTACTCGAGCCTCCGAAGAAGTCCAAGAAGCGAAAGAATGCTTCGTCTGAGGAGGAACCGCCTAAGAAGAAACGGGAAACATCAGTACAACCAATCATTAACTCCACCGTTGCCTCTAGCAAGGCGGTCGCGAATGAGCTGGCAATGGAGGAGGCGAAGCGGAAGGCCACGATGAGCGAGGCGTTGAAGAGTCTGTATGGAGAGGGGAAGCCGAAGAAGAAGGAAACATTCATGACCATGGGCACTTTCACAAGAGTAAGTTCTGTCGTCCTCTTTGACATACGTGGTACTAATTTATGTTCAGTACGCTTGATTCAGCGCTGTACTATATTTGTATTTTCTATAATCTAATGACATACCCTTGAGTGAGCGCCCGATATAAACGAATTCCGTCGTTTTTACCTTCGAAGACAGCGTCAGCATATCTCATGACTCCGGCTATGATTGGTTTCGCTAAATGGAGGAGCAGATTACATAAATTTCGCGTCCAGGTGAACGTCCCTCGCAGGTTGAATAAGGTTCAAGATATGGTTAGTACAATTGTTGGAACAGGTAAGGTTTAAGGTAGAACAAGGCTGCACTTGGAGCGAGCTAAAGGCGTAATTGGGTATAGCACACTGTGCTCATGAACCGAATAACGCCCTAGGACCCATGGGCACGGAAGCCCAGGGGAGGAAGGTCTAATTTCGCTGGCGGAATTAAGGATCTGGTCCCACTAGAAGTGTCAACTTCGTCTCCAACAACCCTTGCTTGGCAGCCCTTTGCGGTTCGGAGGAGATTGATTGATATCTCACATGTTTCGGGAGCGGGGCAAGTGGTAAAACCATTTATTTTGTCAAAGCCGAGGGGAAGCGCGGAAAGTGGACGTACAAAAGTTAAGCATTGTATCGCGGAGGTGAACCTTGAATCCAGACGGAGCTCACCAGTTTGCTTTTGTACGGAACTGAACGAAACGAATAGCGGGAGATAAGATAATATTGCTTGTACTTATATACGGGGTGAGTCGAAGAGTGGGTGCTATTATAGGGGTGGAGAAACCCTCCCAAGCGAGGGAACCTGTAGAAGACTGGGCGTTAATTTGTGTCACACCTCTGTCTACTCTGCCGACCAACGGAGGTGCTCGCATGCCGCATGCTTATGCCATGTCTACGGAAGCCGGGTGGGACATGGTCCAACTTTGATCGACAACTTGCCTTATATGACAGTACGATTGGGGTCTCGGAACCGCGTGACACCATCTGTGCCCCCCACCTATTGTATTGTTTATGGTAGACACTGGTTAATATTCTTCGGCATGTATATCCCGTTTGGGGGAACTCCAAGGCGGGGTAAACTTGGAATTTTCTCACCGGGATATATGAGCCCCACAGATACACCTCTCATTTCAACTACAGGCGCAAAAGCAAAGGTTCCGAGCCTGGGTTGTTTATGAACGCCAGCAGAGCGGTCCTGATGCTCTGGGGGGTATTGCAACTGTCTAAGCATGGCCAGAGCTCCGTTGCAATGGGAGCCCGAGGCACTGAATATGTAGCTATTGGTTCACCCATGGAAAGCCTCAAATGAACAGTCCGGACTGTGACACCATCTGAGCACATCGGTGTACACGGTAGTTGGGAACACAGTGGACAGTATAAGTAGTAGCAGTGTGAATAGCTCCAGCAGTCACAGTAGGTATTAAAACTACAACAAAGATCAACGAATAGTATCCCTTTCCCTCTCTTCTCCCCTTCTCCTCTCTCTCTCGTCATTTGCCTCTCATGGGATGCACTCACCTCCACTTCATTTCCCCTCCTAGAGGCCCTTAGCAACATCTCACATTGTGCACAAGCTGAGGTCCCAGGTTTTGCTTCTATCCCGTTTTCTTTGAATCTACCTCCCCTACTTACCACCTCATTGATTAGCACGCCTTGCTCATTTAGTCTTTACCCTGGCGGCAAAAGTCCACCGAATCTGATACATCTATATATTGTGTCTGAAGTATTTTATATTGACTTTTGTCACATTGAGTGACGTCGTGAGAGAGCAATAATGGGGGGAATGGGACCCGGTCAGCAAATGATTGATGAAGTTGGACCATGTCCCACCCGGCTTCCGTACATGTCGAGTGCTAGCTCTGGCAGCTGCAGGCCGGCATCTTCATAAAATGGTACCGAGCCGAGATACCTGCAACTTTGATCCTTGTCATCAGTGGCGTAAGGCAGTACGCGAGTCTACGAGAAGCCGAGAGGTCGGCAAAAACGAGCGCGAAGATGTTGAATGAAGGAATGACTGTAAATCTGGAGGGAGAGATAATTTCGTGTAGAGAAACATAGACAAACTGGAGAGCGTCAAGGACGAGCGACTTCTGAGGATATTGTGACATTTTCTCTACAAATTACGGAGGCTTTTATCTATAGATGAACGATGCGAACTCAACTCTTGAGCAACAGGAGCTAGTTTTACGCGGACAGTCTTGTGGGTTTGCAAAGTCCTTATTTACAGTGCTATTCAGCCTTGGCGCGTAGAGTGTGCCATATTGTAACCCGACTATCAAGGAGCTTGGACGGCTCTTGCTCGTCGACTCACTAACAATCGATGAGATATATCGAGTTAATCGTCAGCAGAGCAGACTCTTTTGTACCAACGCAATGTTTCACGACATTAGTACTCGATCATCAGTTCCTAGTCTATGTCAATCACCCAAGCTTTCATCAAGTTTTCCATAATAACGGTGGCTTTAATCACAGTGAGAGGTTACAATCGACTGACTGCAAATGGTATCATAAAAGCAACTAACTGTCAAGCTATGATGTCATTGGTTTAATCGCGCACAAGCATATCTCTTGGACGTCCTTGGACAAAGCATGGGATCGTGCGACCTTCAAGAATGGCTGTGCATGTGCCGGAACAACCAACAAAGGGGCCAACATGGACTTTGTGCGACACGAAATGGTCAGAATGACAGACCTTTGTGTGTGAGTGCTCAAGCGCTCACTATCTGACCGCTGACCGGCATCGACAAATCAAAATGAGTCATTAAAGAGAAGCAGAGGTTTCGTTACGGGCGGAAAGTCCCAGGGTTTCAAGGCCCAGACACAAGCCAAATGAGGCTAGTCAGTGACGAAAGTCAGACATTTCCCTCCAGGGCGCTTCCTTACACAGGTCTGAATACGACAGTTCCTTTCTAAATCTGCCCCTATTTGGGTACATTCAAGTTGAAAGTCAGTCAGTGGCGATGGTCATAACCGTGGATTGCTCGGTCATTAAACTCGTTGCTGCTCGATTGAGTAGATTTTAGGTGGCCACATCCCGACCAAACCGCGATAATAATTGTTGTTTGCTGCCGCAGAGGGTCGACCTACGGCTTACGGATCTTCGGTATGTGGTTGTATTGGACCATCATAACCGCAACTATGGAACGCAGAATCCACATTCATCCCACCAAATCGGGCTATGGCAAACCGGTTAAAATTCCAAGAGGCATGAATCCTCCGCCAGGTCCCAATCCCATATTGTCGCTCCTCTTTCCACCTTGGTTGTCATGACCGTCGAACATTCTGTGAAACTCGAGTCTCGTTTCGTCAAGTCTGCTGATGGGACTGAGATCTACACGGACGCAGCTGGGAATCGCTCGCCCTCTGTTCCGACCATCGTTATGATTCCTGGGTTCACCATGGTCGGGGCTGCGTTTAATGCTATATTCGAGGATCCCAAGTGGCTCTCAAACGCGTTTCTGGTGAGTGGGGTTGGGGTCCATTCATAATGGAGGCTTGTCATGATTTGCTTCTACTTCTAGGTGCGCTACGACCCCCGCGGCCACGGGAAAAGCGGGAAGCCAATCACCGACGAGGCATGGGAATCGCAGCGCATATCAGAAGACTTCGAGGCTGTTTGCAAGGAATTTGGTGTTACCAAAACCTTTGTAATGGGGTGGAGCCTTGGCGGTACGTTTATACATAACTGCACACCCCAAAAGTAACCTGGTACTCAGAAAATTCTATAGCTTCGCACTTTGTTGACATTGTCAACTATAACACCTCTGTCACTATATCTGGCTTCATCAACGTTGAAGGAACAATATACCTCAGCCCAGCCATCATCTTCCGCATCGCCGCTCCAACCTCGTTGGTCCTCCTCGGTGATCTGACTCAAACGACTGACGTGGACGCTTTTCAACAAGCTGCGCTACGTTTTATGTCGTGGCTGTCCGACTACCTTTCGCCAGAGCTTTCCTGCACCCTCCTTGAGGGGGTCATTCTCGTGCCAAGGGCGGTCGCGGGAAAACTGACAACACGAACACAGGATCCGGAAAAGATGTTACAGCAAGCGCGCGCCGGAGAACTGGAAGCTTTGGTAATCACCAGTGAGAAGGACAAGTTGTTGAATTCTGACGGCGTCAGGGAGGTGTACGAGGAGTCTGGGTGGAAAAAGTATGTCTTACGACATATCAAGGACGCCGATCATATGCCGTGGCTTTCAAAGGCTGATGAGTTCAGAGAGATAGTGTTAGGATGGATGAAAGAACGTCATCGTTAATGTATTGTGCTGTATAGTCTTCTTTGTTATGATGATGTAAATTGATTGGAAGCCAGTATACGGGGTTTGAGCTAAGCTACCGCCCTTGGACGGAGGCACCTTGTCAAAGAGTCCGATCTTCAAAGGGTGAACGGCGTGAATAACGTATGCATAAATAGGGAAGACTCACGACTTGACGCCAAACTCAACACTGGTAACAAAAGATTTCTGAGGCCGACCTGCCATCCACGGAATGAATTGATATCCCTGTTGTGCCAAGACTGTGCTCACGGTAAATAAAAAAGCCAGCGTCCCCAGTGTCAAGACTCCTTTCGAACATCTCCTCGTGTATGAAAATCTCCTCTTCTGCTGCATCTGGAGATAATGATGCGCCCCAGCTAAGCCAAAGTGCCGTCGAGGACATCTGAAGGCAGCTGACACCGGTTAAAAACTCGGGACTGTTTAACATTGGCACCCTTTGAATCTGTAATTGCGGAGGTGTCTCGAAATCGTCTGGTGCCGCAAAAATGGGCTGGACAATGAATAGGGCAAGTTGCTGTAGAGATAGTCAACGCCTGTACATCGTACGTCGAGGACAGGACGCACAGTCACAACACCAATTCTGCCATCTTCATAAGCAAGGTACATGGATTCAGCTCGCGGATTCAACTGGACATCGATCATGATGGTATGTATGTCTTCGACAGAACCATTTATGACCCTTTCAAAGTAAGGAATGACAAGCAGTCTGGAGTCATTCCCGAGAAGGGCGAGGTGTTGGCCGCAAGGGGAAACATGAGCTAAGGATACAATCAATGAGTTGGCGCCAAAGACAGGTTTGTGCTAAATAACTACTTACCTGCTGAACAATGTTGGTTTTGCCAAGTGGGGGGCAGAGACGCCGCGCTGAGCCTCGACAGTACCGTGTTGTGACGCACAACCACCTTATTGGAGTCCTTCCACACGTTAGCTATGGGATCCAAAACTCCTCTTTCCCGCCAACTTTTGAATCCTTCCGGTAAGTCCTCAGACTTAACATAGCCTACGCGGAAGTACCACGTCCCTTGACGCCGAAGTTGTGACTCCGTTACTGCTAAAACACAGTCCGCCGTCCTCGAAGCTTCACTTTCACCTCGCGCCGTGTCCACGTCAGTAGTTCTACGCCGAAAGACTTTGAAAACTCCAGATCCACACACAAAAGCGTACTTGTCGTTTACTTCAACGTAACAGATGTCCCCGAGTTCGTCTTCATCCAATGCTTGGGAAGCCTGTGAGTTGGCATCACCTTCGTCGTCATTGTCGTCGTCCCCTTCTGAACCCTCCTCGCTCTCAGTCTCCATACCTTGAGTTGCAGCCATTGCACCTTGCTCAGTATGTGCTTGGGCATCCTCGCCTCGGACCACCTCCCTTGAACCCACACCCCCGATTCGTTTCGGCATCTGCCTCTGGATATCATCCATACGCTCCACCAGTCTCCCGGTACGAACATCCCAAAGAAAGAGTGTATCCTCCCCACCGACGAGTAACGTAGGGTAAACGAATCGGAAGGCTCTGGTCGGTACGTTTCCCGGAGGACGAAGGAGAGCATGTGGGACAAATTTCAGACGACCTCCCAAAGAATAAGTATGCGCGGGATGAAGCTGTATACGGTCCGGCTGTGATTCCGGTACAACTTCATATTCACCTGGACCGGAGGTTCCAGGCTCGTCGCTGACCAGACGCCAAACTTCTTTTGCATCATTCCCGTGCCCGTGCCAGAGAGCGTATCGGTCAAAGATGAGAAATCCCTCCCCATACTCGCAGTGAGCGAGACCACGCACATAGTACTGTTGACTGCGTCAACCATCTGTAAATAAAAATAACAGACTTTTGATGTGCGTACGGGTTTTAGACCCCAAATCAGGGTTCCCTCGTCTATATCTACCACCGCCAGTCCTCCTGTTAGGTGGGTGGTGATATAAAAACCTCGTTTTTCGTCAACTTTAATACGATGCACATCCCGGCGTTCCGATAATCCACAATCATAACTCGTGATGCGCGATGGTCCTCTACCAAGCCAACTGGAACGAACCTCGCAAGCACGGCGGCCTTGATAATTTATTCAGAGGAATCAAATTCGATCGAGTGTCCGCTTACATAGCTCTTTCCAGTTTCCTGCTTCACCCAAGAAGCGTTTTGAATGCCAACCAAGTGAAACAACATCCGAAAACAGGATCTGATCGTGGGGTATGAGTCGTAGACTTGGATGTGCTGCTACTTGTCGGTAAACAGTAGACTCGTGCTGGTCGATGAAGGTCTTGAAAGACTTGCAAGTGGCAATGCAAGTAGCAATATCGGAAACTGGAAGAAGCTTAAGGATTGAGAGCAGCAGTTCAGGAGGGAGACTGAGGAGCATGATGGCTAAGGTCAAGTGGTCATAGACAGACGCAGATGGCAACATCATCATTATGTCATACTACTCATTCATAGGCCGAATTGAGAAACTTTAGCAGCTCCTGACGTTTAGCATCCCTTTCGTCGTCGCCTTTATCTCTCTTCACTTTCAACTTGATCTGAGCTTTGTTAGCGTATGGTTCGAGTTCAGAGATTTTTCTTATTCACCTTCTTGCCTGTCAGCGCACTCCGCCTCATCTCGCTCTTTTCTCTATCTTTTCCTTTCTTCCTGGAACGAGATCGACGGTCCTTATGGTCCTTCCGATCTTTCCTTCCCCTCCTATCCCTCGATCGGGACCTGGAACGTGTCCTCCGCCGCTTACGCTCGCGAGAGTGACGACGGGATGAACCCGAGGTACTCGTCGAAGAACCCCGAGACAACGATCGCTTCGAACTGGCTCTCGAGGATGTTGAAGACCGTGAGAGAGAACGACCGCGCCGCCCAGACCCATGGACTCTCTTCATATCACCCCCTGGTCTAGCTTCATCGTCCTCATTTAGTTGGTTGGGAGCACCGCGCGGATTGTTGTCCTTTGAACTAGAATGACGGTGTCTTATGACGCCTTGGTGGGGACTCGGACTGCGGTTCCTTGTTTTATCTTGGGCATACCCTCGGTCTTCTGCGGAAAATGTAGACTTGATAGGTCTTCTCGTCTCCTTGTATAGGTAGTGTTGATCCCTTGACCTGCGAGGGTGCGGTTCTTCCCCCTCGTAGCGGTCCCGTCTACGCCGGTCTGAGCCATAGGCACTTCTGTGCCCGCTACGGTGAGCATCATCGGAGGATATCTGATTGCCACCGCATCACAAACCCCTTTGGAGGTCAGAAGACTACCTGGCTCAGTAAGCAAGGTAACGTACAGGGACAGTGTCACGACGTTGCCGGTAACGAGCCTCCTCGTCTGCAATTTCAGACCTAAAATCCGCCAGTGCATCCTTGTCCCTATAGTCCCTCTGTGCATACACCCGCGCCATAAAGTTAAGCCCCCACTTAGCACCATGAAAACTACCACTAACCTTCTCATTCTGGGATGAGATACCCTCCCAATCTTCTACATCGGAACCAACGTCCCCGTGTCTTCTTTTCTTCCGATATGCTTCGGAGCCATGCATTGTTAACCGTGTTTACGCAGGTGTGCATATATGCGGGTGTCCCAGATATTTAGGGCATGTCGAGGAGGGTATGAGTCTTCAGGACTTCAAAAGTCGGAGAAATTATTCACCATGACTATGGCGCGAGCGATAGTAATCATCTCCTTGTCTTTCTTTGTGCTTGGAGGCAGAGCTAGTGCTCATAGCGGAAGTGAGAAGCTGCTGAACCTGGTTGCGGTCGTGGTTGAATGTCGGATGTGCGTGTCTATATGCATGCCGGGAATAGCCATGTCGATCGGAGCTCATTCTGAGCTGCAAAATTTCAGACAGCGCTCCTTCTGGCGGAGATTCCCTGAGTGCTCAGAAAACAGTGTGCTTTTCTGCCTTCTCGAATTGCATACTATTCCTTCAACGCCCTGGCCAAAATTATATTTGACAGTGGTGGAAGCTACTGCCAAACCAATGCCCAAATCCCCACTTCTCCAAAGTTTCATCACCATCAATCTCGTTGGTAACTGCCCTCCAAGTCCCACAGCAGTTCTCGGGAGTCTTCGCAGAATCTCTGTCTAATATGTAGGGCTCATCAGCAGACCAACCATCACACTCCAACCCTATACCGCCTTCTTGATTCCACTGCTACCGAAGACGGCCCCGCCTGGGGGCAACTTGGCACCAAGCCCGCGCTGATCACTTCTCCGTTTCTTTCTCACGTTGGTACCGGCAGCTATCTATACTTTCTTCACATCAAGGTGTCTAGCGACAGAATTAATCCGTGGTTAAAGCAGACGATGTCAACATTTTCGCTTAGAATCACCAGTGGTATCCATGCTTAAAGCTTCGATTCTCGCCCTTCTATTCCTTTCTTCTTACCACAAACCGCTATGGGATCATTATCGCTGGCCGAATCCCGTCTATGTGCTCTCTTCTTTGAAAGTATTCTTTACGGGCTCTACATCATTACCTTTTGTTGTACAGCAGAAGTCCTCCTTTTTTCCCACCATAAACCAAAACCAATTAATGAGGTGAATATTCCTGTGTTTGCTGGGACAACCAGTCTTTTCTTCACGATTACCGGGAACCTCGTGTTGAGTTTCTACCGGAGCCTTCGTGCTTTTATCTACTCTTCCCTTCCTGACGGGGCGCGGGTGGAATACAATCAACTTTCGGGATGGCTTAACGTCGTCGAGGTGAGTGAGGGTTTAGTACCCGTGCGTCATATATATGCTGAATTACAATATTGTATAGACATCTTTCATCCTATTCGGGACAGTTGTCGGTGATTGGGTCCTTGTACGTTCCTGCGCCTTTGAAAACTTACATACCCCAATAAGACCACTCGCTTTTCGCTAGATTCATCGTTGCTGGATATTGTGGGGCAGAATGTGGAGATGGATATTCGTCTCATCTATCCTCTGGATCGGCTGCCTCTTCTGCACCATCAGAATAATCATTCTTGAAGCATCATTCTCGGGGGAAGGCGTCTTTAACTCAGAGAAAATTATCCCGTATGGCGCCAGTTTTTGGGCCGCCTCAATCTTGATCAACATTTCTACTACGGGTGATTAGCCTGGCGCTCTTTTCTCGATGGAGTCCATCGGCTAACGTCCACCATCCCATCTAGTTCTAACTGTTTTGCGCATCTGGCTCGTCGAAGAAGCCAACAAGCGGTCCGGCTTGCAGCCCCCCGAAAGCGACGAATTTCCGAGAAGCACCCTCCACTATATCATCTGCATAACCGTTGAATCCGGTCTATTGTACACGCTTACCGCCATCGCGACATTCATCACCTACGTCATTCAAAGTACCGCAGTGTACATCCTGGTCGCTCTCGTATGTCCACTTTCCCGCCAATCTGTCTTCTTGATAAAGTGACCCGTTCTATTTGATAGGAGCTTCCAATAGTTGGCATTGCTTGCAACTTGATTATTTTGAGAGCAAATCGACGACAAAAACGACTACTTAAACAAAGAACGAAGGGGACGCTTGAGCTCTCCCGGTTTCGCGTGCCGGATACTATTCCGTACACGATGGGGTCCATCGAAACTAAAAGCATGCCAGCAATGGGCAGGAATTCGTCCACAGCCACCGGCGGACGAAGTCGGACTACCGGAACGATTGAGGAAATTCCATATCCATGACGATAATATTACAGAAACATCGAATAGTTAAGTAATACTACAAACGATATGACGAGTGGAATGAACAATAATATAGGACAATGTCTGTTTCAATAATGTATGTATCATCCGCACACAGAAACTAACAGCTTCACCTACGCATTAATATCCCATTCGGCATGTGTTTCAAGGTCGAGCATACTACTGTAGAAATTCTTCTTCCCCCACTCCCGGATCTTATCAAAATTCCTGCAAGTGTGCACGATATCATCTCTCTGTTCTCCTGCCTGAAGAGTATCGTTCCACTGCCATACGATAGGCGTAACATCAGAGAAGCACATCAAGCCTTGTCGAATAGCACCGATACAGTGCCGGAGGTGGACCTTTGAGAGACGCTGCATCTCGGGGTAGTCATCAGGATGGATGACTTGTCGGATCATATCCTATAAAGCGGTCAACTAAAACACAATAGAATAACAATGTAGTACGAACCAAACAATGCAGCTGATGAAATACGTCTAGTGAGGTGAGCCACCACCCCTCAAGTTCTGGGATGGACCATGTTGCATTGGGAAGCTTTCTAGCAACCGAAGCTGGCACTTTCGAACCCGCCCCTTGAGACTAATGAGTCAGCACCGCATCAGCCAGCGTCAGCGCTATGAAGACACTCACACATGTAGAGCTCTTCCCAAGCTTTGTCTACCTCAAGTGAAGGCGGCCTCTCGTAAACTGGGACATCACCCGCAAGACCTCTTGTAAACTTCTGCGCTTTATATTCGATATAATCCTCCGCTGGGGCTACAAAACCGCGCTCGTGAGCTTCCCGAACCAGCATTATCATCAGGGTGGTACGTACAGTAGGTAAGCTGTGCAAATGGGGTTGAGATTATCCGCTCTGAACCATTACGCGTGCAGAGCAAGAACCCATTAAGCAAGATAGACACAACGAACAAGCCAAGGAACGCATGGCTAACGAAGGCGTTCCGCCTGAGGACATGTCGAGGGGCTGGCTGTGGGTCTGCTTCTTTATCATGCGTAGGTAATGATACGTATTCAGAGCCAAATAGTCTCGAGGATGAGGACGAAAACATGATGTACGTTGATTATCCCGCCAGCAGAGGAGGCCACAGGGAAAACAGCAGGCGGTGTTTATATACGCTGCAACACTGAATCACCAGGTCTGGGTGCACAGCCAAACTGAAGGAATGAAAGCGAGTACGGCAGTGTGCCATGGTCCGTCTAATGATCTCCCGAGTACGTAGTCCAAAACGTAACAGTCAATGTTTCATCAAAGGCGCCGATGATGGCAATCACGGTACGAGGTGTCAGCTGCCCAGTTACATACATCCAGAAATAGTTTGTTGGAGCTTAAATTGCTTAATATCAGACTGGGCGGCCGCTAAGAATGACTCAGATAAGCGTAAAGCACATAGAGATGTATCACCACGTCCGAAACGAAATGTTACTACGTTTTGGATCACAGGTGTGCAACTTTCCGCGCATCAGTCTCATAGACTCATCGTAGCAGCAAGGATACGTCCGAAGATTAAGTAGACGGATACGGTTTGGCATCCAAGCTTTCCGTACCTTCTACGGTTGTGGGTGAAATTAACTCAAGACAGTTGGGACAGCTTCCTGAGTGGTGGTTGGGGCGCGTTTATCAGAGTTGCGACGCGCTCCAACTGTCCTCCGTTGCTTGATGCTATAGCTACTTTCTACCCGGGGCAATCACAGACTCTGCCACAGGAAAACGGAATATAATCTTGCGAGGTGAAGCATCGAGCGAAATCAACTTCATCAGTACCCCCTATCCAGTTTCTGTGAGTCGTCTAACTGAAGCGAGAAACGAGAACATATTTGGTCAGCCTTTGTTGAGATGGGCACAGCGCCGAAGATACAATATGGGATGGAAGCAATCCCTCTTCCTGAGGGACGGAGCTCGTTGAGCGAGTGCAAAATTAACAGAATGGACATTAAGTGACGATGATAAAGATGAGGCTCCAGGCGGCCTCAGAGTAGGCGACAAAGGTCTGGAGCCTGTAAGGCACCCTTTGTGGGAAATCTGCTAGAAATCTAATGTAGGTGCCAAGCTTATATGACTTATCGAAAAGAAGAAGTAACAGAGTCCGTGATGTGGAAAAGTGCTCCCATTAGCATCCTTTTGGTAACGCGGGGAAAGGTCCATCATTCGTCTGATAACGAAATGACCATAGTTCGTATATACACATAGTATCTTGGTCATACTAAGTCCTTCCCATTTCGTTCTTTTAGCTCTCCCCGCAGGGGATTAAAGGATTGATTAGTGTTGACGCGAATCGTTGATGAACGTTGCGAGGAAAGGTCCCAGCTGACGACACTTGAAAAGGTAGTTTGGGTTAGAGTTTGTTCTTGCGCCAGACCCAGTGAAACTCGTGCTGTGATGATCGTTGGCGCGATTCCCTATCATTTGACGTTAAATGTGTACTTATGAACAGAATAGATACATACTGTAATGGGAACCAGAATTGCCTGAGCATACCCCTGAGTGAAGTCCTTTCGGGCGAAGAAGGGAAGGAAGATAATGAGAGTCACAGCATAAATAGCAGCGGACTCGGCGATGATTTCAATAATGCCCTTGTAGCGGTTCGTCATGAGCGTCTGGCGGGTTACTGAGACGATGCGGTATATGATCAGGAGGGTAGAGAGCACGGTGCTAGCCAATGATAGGGACAAGTAGATAATCCCAAAATCGGTGAACTTCGTTCGGTTAGCGGGAGAGAGGCGGTCCCGAGCTTGAGGACTGATCTGGTACATCAGACTGAACGCACAGAAAACTATACCAGAAACAGTTATCAGTAGCTCTCCCTGAGGGATACCTTGACCTACTCGTCCCAGTAATGGTGGTGGCAAGTGGGAGGGCGGGAGCCCTCCAGTCACGGTTCCAAACAACCCAACACCTCCAAATCTATGCGGGTTCAATTAGATCTCTATCCAACAGCACACCATAGAAACGTGTACTTACCAAAACAGAATCAGCGATGAGTGTCATCAAGGAGAGTGAGAGACTTGACAAAATGGTGGACCAGGTCGGCTGGTGTAAGAGAGATTGTAGGATCGTATCTGCCGCCGAGCCGTCCAGCACGAAGGCGCGCCTGACCATATTCCATCGACAGGCCATATGAATGATAGATAATACATAAAGGACCACAATGATCGAAAGCATATATTTGTGACCCTTGTAACACTTGCTCGGCTTCTTTGCAACTACGGAAATGCGTTGGATTAACTGGTCAAGCCATCTATCTGGAGGAATTCTCACTCACGTAGAAGCCAGAGTGTGAATGTGAATATCGCTGTGTAGATACCTAATCACCCGAATGATTAATCACTCTGCACAACTGTCGAGTGCCAATGGACGCACCATTGGTGAAGCATTCCAGAAGAGCCATCCCGAGCCCAACATCCCTTATCACAAAGGAAAGCTCTGAGTTAGACTGTGCTATCCTAGCCATTGGGGTTTGGGTTGAGTCCGATTACAGCCGTGGCGGAATAGAGAGGAATGGGGACAAAGATGCAACGATACTTTAATGAGTGGCGGGTTTTCACTGCGCGAGGAAATGCAGAAACCTGAAACAAGCCTATTGACAAGAATTGTTAGGTACTCCGCTATTATGACATGGTCACTTCATTTGCAGCTGCGGGAGGAGGGAGCGTATGAGTCAACTAACGATACCCGTTCCATGAACATAGCCCCCTTTCCTCGACCGGATTGGATAAGCAACTTATCTGTTCCACCTTGACATTCGAAGCAAGCTTCCTTCCGCTGGCTTCCCTTCTCGTCTGCGATTTCTGATGCATGAGGTCCCCTGCAGACGACCCGGAATGCTTGAAATCTAGCAAGGCCATTGATCCCCGGTGGTTTAATAGAGTCTACTCCTCTTCGGAGGGTGAAACACAATCCAGGAGAGCCACCATGATATTCAATCTGTCATGTCGAAGACTAGGACAGCTATTAATGGATACATTTTCTGGTTAGAAGACCGGCGTCGCGAGGCCCCTGGAGCCTCGAGGATTGGGGAGTCAAGGTACAATAAAATATGGCTGTGTATGACGGCAACTACGGCTCCCTGGCGTCAATTGCAAGCATTTCATAGGTGAACGTCCCTTGATCGATGATCCGTCTGAAGTTCTACAAACAGCCTCATGGCAGAATCAGAGACTGCTTTACCTCCTAAACCAACCTCTGAGCTCATGCCACCTTCGTTCTACCAATATCAACCCCTGCAACCGAGCGACGCGGAAGATGCCAACTTCAGATGGGGTACCTCACACCACCGAAAACACTGGAGTTGGTTTTCTACGTTGATATTCGTACTATCTGTCGCTGGAAACCTATGTATATTGGCATCATGGACAAAATGCCATAAACACGGTTGCTCCCTTTATCCACAACTGACGGACAGTAAGAGCTCAATGCTCAGAGCGCAGTCACCAGGTTAAATCTCTGCGATTCATAGATCCCGCGCAAGACGCGCTGGCCTACAAAACCATGGTTTTCGACCGTGATCTCATCGATGAGGCATCTATCTATGAACAAGAACCGTCGATGGCAGTGGACACAGCTTGGAGAACGCTCTACGAATGTAATTCCAACTGCCCACTAGCCGCAGGACCGGGCTAATCCTCCGTTACTTTTCCAGTCTCGAACTCTACATTACCAGGAAGAGAGCAAATACCGTCCTTCAGCGAAAGTTTGGAGTTCGTCAAGCAAAAGGGGAACCGGATACGGATGTTAGATGTTTTCCACCAACTTCATTGTTTGGTATATCTTTCTCTCTTTTTCATTGATGAGTTTTCCTTACATATTTGTTAGGACACTATTCGACAGGCCCTTTATCCAGACCACTATCGTCACTCCATTGACATGAGCCATGTTGTACATTGCATTAACTCTGTCAGACAATCCATTATGTGCATGTCTGACGTTAGTGTTGTTTCTTGGGAGTGGGACCAGGAGCTAGACGCCTTAATTGCGAGCGCGGACAGCATACATACATGCCGGGACTTCGATAGAATAAGGCAATGGGCATCGGATAATCATTTCGATCGTCAGTTCGTAGGGACACCATTACGTTGACCAAGGCGACTGTTATTTGTTTCAGACCATCTCGTATTGTGGCCGGGGGAGCTTACTGATGGTTCTAATTACGAAATTCCAGAGATCGTGTTACAGATAGTCGAGCGCTGAGCGGTGGGAATGTACACAGTACCTTGGACGAGAACGACATTTGAATGAGGCTGGCTGCGCGAAGTCCACTAGTTACATGATATGTACACCGCCTCCCCTCACCCTCGGTCATTATGAAGTTTCAGAAATATCGGGCTCTCGTCTCCGAAAGAGAGCACCAACTTGCATTATAAAGAAAGGTCTGAAACTACGGTACACAGAATAAATCAGGACTCTCCTTTGCAAATTCCTTCCAATACCTGGCCAATTTTAATCCCCAAACATGAAATCCAACGCTTGGTCGCTTTGCATCATCATCCTTGCTTTGGCGCATGCTGCTTTCTCTTCGCCCACACCAATACCTCCCCACATCAGACGGGGTAAGTCTGAGCCGCGTACCTGAATTGCTTCATGCAAGTATTGATTGGGACTCCTCAGATGAGGATACGCCTCCCGCTAATACTACGCCAACACCGGCTCCCACTCACACACGGCCGCACTGGGGCTGGCCTTTCAGAAATTATGACGACGAATAGATAATTTCAGCTGTGGAAAGATGTCTACACCTTGTTTGTGGCATCCACTCATTCGAAGCACCGATCTGGGACGTTAGGATGGATGATAGAGGTCGTGAACAGGTAATATACGCGTTGCAAGGTGGACAATAGTGACTACCATAGACCGCGACTTGACAAGATTCTTTGTTATGGACAACTTCTTGTTTGTTATTTATACCCACTAGCTACTTCAATTGCGGGTGTTGTCAGGCTTCCTTGCATAAGTAATATAATGTGCCCAGCTATATCCCGGCACCTCATTCCACTCCCTCTCAAGATCGTCCACCAATGCATCGTACTCCTCCCCCGTCTTCACAATCCCGAGCCCCCCTTTCAGTAACAAGGGTTTCTTAATCGCGCGGAAGAAACCGCCCATGCTCTGCAACCCGTCCTCGCCCAACTCTCCACCCCACTTTCCCAACGGAATCTTCCTGGGGACGTGGACAATGTCTACGAACCCCGCCTTCTTCAGCATATTTGGAAGCTCCGAACCGATGTTGGCCACCAAACCCTTGGAAAGGTAAATTTGATGTACCGCGTCAAGAACTCGATGGCGCCCACGTCCATCTGGATGTCCCATATACGCCTCGCCTTCGCCCAGTTCCACCCATCCACCGGGTTTTAGCACTCGATATATCTCCTGGATTGCTACAGGCCATTGAGACTCGGTCAATGCTGCCATTAGCAACCTCTGGTGGACGTAGGAAAACTTTCCTGTCCACGTCTCAGGTAGTTCGAGTACAGAGGCAACAGAAAAGGTCATGTTGGCGGGTGGGTTAGGAGGAAAGAGTCGAGCCTCGATGTCGATAGCGTGATATTTGACCTTGGCGCGGGAGTCAATTTCTCGGGCGGCGTCATACAGCCAAGCACCTAGGTTGGTTGTTCGCGGTTGTCTATTGTGTTGGAGAAGCTGAGACGTACCTGCGGCTACGCCGATTTCCAGGACCTCATCTCCATTGGCAAACTGGACGGGCGCCAATATTAGACGATTGTCGAAGATGCGTGTGAGGTTCTCATGTTGCTTCAGGAGCCTACGATGATCATTAGTGAATTATGTTCGTGATGGTTGAGAAAACTGACCTCTTTCGTTCTTCATCATCCGCAGGAAGTATGTAGGCTGAATCATTGGTGTAGTACCTCTCCTTCAATGAGTTGTCAGCCATTCCTACAGACTCTCACGGGATGAGGCGGATATCAGAAAGATGCACTATAAGTACCACGTCAGAAGAAGTAATAACGGTATATTTAGTGAAAGAATAAACAGAAACAACCAATGTGCGACACAACAAACGACCAAAGGAAGCGAATGACATTAATAGATATAAACAAAAAATAGTCCAGACGATGCCGAAGCAGGGAAGACAATATCATCAAAGATCAAGTGGGTGGTGCTATCATATTTATGGCGGCAGGGCGAGGTATTTCGATCCCATCCACGAGAAGAGAAGAAACCGATGGGCATATCCATGGGTCTCTTAAAGCGGCAGCGAAGTTCTCCATGTCAAGATCTTGAAGTCTCAAGATCCGTAACTGAGGAAAGGCGCGCAATAAATACGTCGCCATGGAATGAGAAAAGTCTGGCGTGTTTCGAACTGTGAGAGTATGTACCCGGGAAAAGGGTAGGGGCGCCCCAGCGACCTCATTGATCAAACCAATCAAACTGCCTAAGGCAAGTCCTCGGATGCTCTCGAGCTCAAGCTCTTCCAGGCTCACTGGGTTCAGCGATGATCGGACCACACGACTGGGGAACTCTGATTCGTAGTCCGAGAGGTACAAATACGTGAGTGTTTTTCGATCGAAGGATGGCGAATAGAGTTCCGTCCCAGCTCGCGGGTTAGAGACCGGTGGAAGAGTACCGATCAATCTAAGTTCCGAGAGTTGGGTCATGCAGGGGGCATATGGGGTAGCTGGATGATTGTAATCCAGAAGAGTGGTTTGATTGAGGATGCTCTCCGCAGCTCTCACTAGCGTGAGTGATCGCAGGCCCGAAAGATCGGGGGACTGAGAGCAATGGATTCCTATGCCTTCGAGGGTAAGGGTTTTAAACACCTTCGGGTTGAAGGTGAACGGTCCAACATAATGATGATCCCTGCTCGGACGAACCTGCCGTATAACAAGGTTTTGCAAGGCAGGAAAATCTCCGAAATTCCTGGCAACACGAGAAATAGTCAAGTTGTGACCTGTAATTCGCAAGTCTCGCAGGCGGCTGGTAACAGAAGGATCCGATATTACAGATAAGAACTCCTTCGAGTCTAGAGGAGATTGAAGCGATCGTGTGGAGTTTGCGAGCCCAAGAGATACAAACAAGGGAGAGGACTTGGACCGTCGGAAAATTTCCCTGGATATAAAAGGATGGTGGGTGTGAGATAGATGTACATGGGTCCAATGATGAGGGAGATCCAGTATGACTTCGCGCCAATGTCGGCAGACGTGAGACAATGCCAAGGGGATGCGAATAGAACTTCTTGTATCCGAGTATAGTTTGGCCTGGTGAACGATATCAAATGTCTCTACAAGAAGTTCTGTGGGCACGTCTGCCATCTTGCGACAGGAGAGGGCGATGAGTGACTAGTGATTGCCGACTTAAGAATCAACCAAGCTGAGACTTAAGTGAACATGCTTCGCTTACATACATTATTCTCACGCCATCGATCCTCCCTGATTCAGAGCTTCATATTCATCGACATTTATGATAATTCAATGCTATTCACGGGTGACGGTGCTCCGGCACGCATACCTGCTACTACAGGTGTCATATACTCCTCGGTGTACGGGAACGATGCAAAACTTGATTATAGCTTCTAATTTACACCAAAACTCCAATCATCCGGGTTGGGTCCTCGACGTAAGCCCTCCAGCACTCCACAAACGCAGCCAACTCAGCACCTTCAACAACCCGGTGATCTGCGCTCCAACTGATAGGCAGTTTCAGCCTCCTCACCCCTCTTTGTAAGGCCTCATCCCAATATTCCCCGTTGACATCCATTACCCACTCTGCTCGGCCAATTGCACAGATGGCTACACCACCACCGGGAACGAGGACTGGGCTTGCGAAGACGCCCTTGCCAATGCTGCCAACATTGCTGACAGTGATGGTGCCGCCGCGTTTGGGCATCTCCTTGGGTGTTAGACCGCAAGGAGTTTGGCGACCTATAAAAGTGGAGCGAATTGTTAGCCGGCAGCTGGTGGAAAGAGGAAATAGACAAACCGAGGTGCTGGAGATGCTTGAGTTTGGCTTGGATGTCAAAGACCGAGTGCGAGTTAGTACCGACAAGGGTTGGTGTATAGAGGCCTGTCGGGGTGCTCAACGCCAAAGCAATGTCAGCACCCGGGCGTATTGTGAGCGTCGGTTTCGCCTTCTCTCGAAGGTCAGGTGTGATGCTACTCCGGAATAACGGCCACTCCATCATGGCAAGCGAGAGTGATTTCAGAAGAAGCGGCAGGAACGTGAGTTTGTTGAACTGTTGAGATTCGGGTACGGTGTCCTGGTTGGGGGCGGGATACAAGGCTGAGGGATTGATGGCAATATACTCGGGCTTGGCGGACGAGGATGGCAGATAACGAGGTGGTATACTCGCATTGAGGGACGATAACACCTTATGAAGGTTGGTAACATCTAGTGTAGTTGAATAGCCAAAATGGGGTATCTCGAGGCTCTACGGATCACATCATCGTCAAAGCCATTTTCGAACGTCAGATTGTGAACATTTGCTCACCTTCTCCATCGCCTTCCACATGCTATATCTAGTGCGGTTCAACTCAACGACAACATCTTGTTGTTGAGCAGATGACGTTGGACTCGGCGCCTCTGTAGCTGCGTAAGGTCCGGACCGAGCCAAGTACGCATCGACGTCTGCTTTCTCGATGCGGCCGTCACGACCAGAGCCAGGTGCCAGTAGGGAAAGATCAACGTCCTTGGAACGAGCATAATGCCGTACCGACGGCATTGCAAGGACGTCATGTGCCCCGCGTAAGTGCTGTTGTGACGGTTTGAAGGCGGGAAGTGAACTTCGAGGCAGATCAACATTGTTCGGGTCAAGGGGGTGCAGTCGCCTTTGAGGCTGGTGCTCAGGTTTTGAAGGAGTCGGTTGTTCGGGGGCCGAAGGTGGCGGCGGCATGGATTGTGTTTGGGGCTGAGACTCTTGAGCCTTATCGCCGACGGGTTCGATGTTGCTCAGGTCCTCCACGGCCTCCTCGTCTACTTCTATCAAGCAGAGGCCCTCTCCGACCTTTGCTACGTCACCCTCTTTGACGAGAATCTCCTTCAGGACACCGTCGAAAGGGGATGTGATCTCCACGCTCGCCTTATCCGACTGGACCTCACACAAGGGGTCAAACGCCGCGACAGTCGAAGAAGGCTTCACAGACCTACCACATTGTCAGTATATTCTAAGCCCTACCTCGCCCTCAAATTTCAACATACCACTTAATGATCTCACATTCTGTTATACCCTCTCCAATGTCCGCAAGCTTGAACTTCTGGAGCGTCTTCGCGTAAATTGGCCAAGAAGAATGGAATCCCCGACGAGAGTAGAACCTATAGACGTTGCTGGATCTGCCCACGAGGCGACGGAAGGGGTATATCATGGCGAGAGGAAGGTGGGAGTCCAATTTTGCCTGAGCAAACTTCATATATCTTGGGTCTACGGACCATGGAACCGACCCTAGGCTAGGGTTAGGGCTAACTCACCCACTCGGAACTCGAATTCCCAGACCTTTCTAGGATCGCAAGGGATTTTATATTCTATCTGGGCCTCTGTAGGCATTAAGGGAACATCCATTGGTAGCACAATATGGACCTGTTCTTATCCTCAGTGAGTTCTCCGTAACGGTTGAGAATCCTAGTATGGCACCGGAAATTAATCCACTCGGAGAAGTTGAACATCAAAGACCCTTCGGATATGTAACGTGCAATGTGTCTCGTGCTGATGCTCTACACAGGAGCATGAAAGGCCTAGGTAAGATAACGAAGGACTTGATCAGTTGTTCTGGTCTAACCAAGCCGTGAGTGGTGCGCTACATACTATGTATAATCTTTGGGACAGGAAGGATCGTGTTGCCAAAATATGAACTATTTTTCTGGAAAAGATGAGGGTCTAACTTACAATTCTACAACTGCCTAGAACTTGGAACCAGAGAGCCATGGCGGTCGGGGGAGGACATTTTTCTCCCGACATCCCAAGCTATCCCATAGATCTTTTTCAGCTTCACGCACCGCTTCGTGTGATATTGGAAACCTCACGAAGAGGTATATCGAGGGCACTTGGGCTGCACCAGCGATTATGGTTTCTTCAGGTGCAGCGACAGTCCCTGTAGCATCTCTTTGGGCTTGGGGATTGAACCACAACAAGGCCACCAACCACGATAACGACTTGGATGAAAATCTCTGATGGTATCGCCTCCAAGTCTTGGGCTGGAACAAGAACGGACTTCATTTTTGCTGGACCCACTGCTTACTACCATCTCAGTAGCCTTCTCCCTTGGATTACTTGGTGGGAACGAGATGGTCGCTGCAAAGACAACCCCACCAGCCCGATCCTTAGGTGCATCATCCAGGAGCATCAGGAAAAACATCATTTCCTTATTCATCTAAATAAGGTCAATAAGGCACTAGTAAGTGACCCACCGATCTTATATGCTTTTATTCAGGCCAACTCCTGAGAATAAAATCAATGTAACCTTATTGGTCCTTACTCAGCACAATAAATTCAGAATTATTTTGCTGGCCAATTAGTGCAGCTTGGCCCACAGTGTGAAGCCATATTAATATATTGTAGAGTAGTGGAATCTATCTGCAAAAGGGTTTACATAAAAAGTACTAGCCTGATCAAGAACATTATACAGGGTGGTTGGCCTGGGAATGACAGCTCTGGTGGACGCTGGGGAGCTTGGGCTTTGGCCCTTTGCTTCCCTCACTCATACATGATGGCAACAGGGCTGATGACAGCCATGGCAACATGTGATGACTGCTTATGTGATGCACAGAGTCCTTGCCACTCAAGTGTAATATAATTCTATTGCAATTTCAGAATGGCATTTTGGTGTAGCAGTTAAGCTGGTCATGATGGGTGTGATGACAAAAGGTCAAGAGTTCAATTCCTGTCTGTTGCACTCACCATATTATATAATAATAATGATATAATACAAGGAATATGCTAACAGCTCCACAGGTGCACATGACAGCACACTAAAGGTCTGGTGGGGCTGGGTGGAGTGAGTCTTGCTGAAAAAGAGTCTAATTTCGCTTACTGAAATCTTGCTGAAAATGTGTAGCACATACACTCTAATAAGACCCTGGTATTTGCTGATAGGGGTCCTATAAGGCCACAGTATCATCCAGTTTCACCTAATAAGAACAATAAGATTCTTATTAAAGACAAATACAGCGTGAGTGTTATGAACCAGCCTGGTACCTCTCACCATAATATCATTTATCATGCATTAGTCCACGACCTTGGACTCCCCAATGCCTCCCATTCTACCACTCAAGATACAGGTATACCAGCTGAAGACTTGACCTGTTACCACAATGAAGCTTTTGCCAATCGTTACCTTCCTGGCCACGCTTCCCTATTCTCTGAAGACTGGCCAACACCTGGACCACTCTTCTACAAGACTGACTGCATGATGATGGAGATACTATGCATCGCTTGGGAGAATGCCCCTTCACCCACGTTTTCAACCCCGATGGGTTATATGTCCAGACGATCTATAACAACTTCGACTCTGCCTGGGCCCATGGTTGGAAGATGATCCCTTACACTGGAGAGCCCATTGTATTTCTCCATCCCTACATGATGTACCCGCCCAAAGTTGTCCCTCACATCATCAAGTACAAAGTAGCACATAGCTTCTATTTCCATGAAGTAGAAGTCTATTGCATTGACCCTAACTCCAATGATCCTCTGGCCATCCCTCCCTGTTGTACCCAGCTTCCACCCCTCTGCAGCGTCAACTCCAATATCCCAGGTATCGATGAGTCAAATCCTGAAGAACCCATCAGTGATCCTCCTCCATATCTGCCACCATATGTCACTGCTGATGTATCATCATCATCATCATCCTCCCTGCACCGCAGCCTGATCTTCCTCCATGAAGATTCCCCTGACTCACTGCCTTCAGTAGGCAACTTCCCCATTCCCAGTTCTACTTCATCTCCCAACTCCTATTCCTCTGACTCCTCCAGTGGACACCTTCACCCTGACATGGACTTGTAATATAAAACCAATTAACAGTCTCCTTCTATCCTTTCTATTACAGACTCTTCATCTAGTATCCCTGTATCCCAGATGAACTTGGACTTGAACCATTTCCTTAGTTAGTAGTTTCCTTTCTAGTCTCGTCCCTTCCATCTTGCCTCTATTCTTGTCTTAGTCTATTCTCATCTTGCTCCACTCTGTAGTTATGCCTCTATTGACTCTCGGACTCGCAGCTTTACTTCGTCATAGTTACCAGATTCAGACCTTAGAAGTAAAGCTTAAATAGCTGCTCATGTACTGGAAGCGCAAGCTTCCTATATTCTCAAATTCAGAATATCACTTTTGCTCTATCTCTGGATTGATGTTAGTTCACAATCAGTGTGGTAGTAAACTCTCTATTGGTCATATTCTTGACTAATAGAAGTTCGACCTCTGAGTGTGCTTAATTGGACACTTGCCTCGCCACCTACTTACCATGATCCTTCTTGC
>JAEUWP010000588.1:0-39338 GCA_018524725.1 Podaxis mareebaensis | reverse complement strand
CCCAGTTCATATTCAAGATAAGTATTACATAATTACTCAATAAGACAGGTTCCTTATTGACTCACCAGCCCAGTGTAGAAAAATGACGCGAATAAATTATACACCGTGGGTATATCATCAGGCACTAGGAGCATCTTCATGTAATTCGAGCGAGAAGAGGGTGGAAAACATTGTATTCCGCCTTTTCTTCGGCAGGAGTACGATGGCGTTGTAAAGAATCAGCGCATGAGGCACGATGATGTGGGCGTGGGGTCACTGCAGCTGATTTTACGTCTGAGTGAGGAGGCGGAGGTTGGGATTGAGAAGGGGTCTGAGCGGGAGGGTGGTCGGGTTTCTGAAATTAGAACTGGGATTGAGATTTGGACCCCCGATTTTGGGGTTCAGAGTGAGACAGGCGTTCAGATAACGGATCCTGTGCAGGGACTTGAGAATGTGACTGAGCTTGTACACTACCAGGGGTCCGTGTTCGTAATTCTACCGGCTTTCCAGAAGTCTCCGGACCGTCCTCTTGACCAAGCGCTGAATTGACTTCTTCCTCCTCGCAGCCAATGTTGGCTAACCTGGCCGATCTAGCCGAAATGCCTGTGACTGAGGTGTCATGGGCATGCGGAGCCGGGTCCACACTGACACCCGCCTTCTTTTTGAGAGCAGGTTTAAGCAGTTTTGGGGAAGAAGCAACTGGCGCTCGCATCGCAGGTGACGTCGAGGGCTTGGCGGGATTTGACTTCGTCACCCCGTGTGTGGCGGTGGGCGCTTGGATTCCCTCTTTTGTTCTAGCAGTGCCAGCACCGGTAGAACTGGGTTCAAGGGCCGATGGCGTTCTGATAGTTGTCCGATCATCCAGAGAAGAAATGTTCTCATCTTGGCGATGGGGCGATGAGGGTATTGGTGGCAATGACGCCTTCTTGCTTAGACTCTGCCGTTCTTTCTTTGGCGAATTAGGGGGTGAGGGAGCGGAGAGAATAATTGCCGGGGGTACACCAGGGGAAGGTGGTGGGTTATGGATATCCACAATAGGGCACTCCGTGCAATTCCCGTCGCGGGATTCGCTGGATATTTACTGTTGTTGCCGGGAATGTTGACGGAGTCGAGGATATCGTCGACACCCTGATGCAGTGCCCCCGTATGTCCTCCGAGGCCGCCTGGAGTCGAAGAGGGAATGTTTACGGGGAAGGGTGGGAGAGGCCGGAGTGTACGGTTAGGCATGGTTGGTTTCACCAGGGGGGTCATCTAAGGTGGTTCGTTCGTAAGGAGATGGAATGGTTCGAATTGGGATCCATCTCAGCGAAGGCCGAAGGTGATACACGTCGGAAGAGGTAATTTGACCTCCTGAAGCTTCTACAGCGTGGATCGTGGACGGAGGATACGGGGCATACTGTTGTTCAGATGGAACGGGAAACGAAATCGCAGATGGTATTGAAAGTGTGACTGTAGGAGATGGGCTATGGCTCGGGAACTGGGAAAGCCGGAGCTGTGGCATAAGGATGTGGCTGTGGCTCTGGAAAAGTAGGCACACTTGTCATTATGCCCTTGAAATCCCGGTTCTGGTAATTCTGGAGATTTCGTTTCGTCGCCAAATCCTTCCAGGGTTTTTCGCAATGTGGATCAAGATCATCGCTATATCCCAAGCCCTCCGGCGCGTGGCCTCGGTTAACGTACTGAGACATCGGAAAAGTCCTGCGTATCCGGCCTGCAGGAACAGGTGGCTCTCTGCCTCTGTTGTCATAGAAGTCCACCATTACCGCGCGCTTTGGCATTGCAGTGCGTCGATGGAGCTGAAGCGTACAATAGCTCCGAGTCACTGGCCATAATAAACACTCCATCTTCGTCATGTCTGTGACTTGGGCTTTGAGACTGGACCGGATGAGATGGAGCGACTATGTCATCTGGATTTCTATCATCAATGATTCGCGTGTCCAGGCCGGATCCACGTCCTCCTTGAACGTGTTTAGGTGCCTCCTGTAGGTGTGTATGCGAAAGGCCTGGCACAGCTGGAAGCGGAGGTGGGCAATTGATGTCTGAGTATTGCTTGCCACCGTGTTCAGCCGGAAGCGCTATGGATCGGGGACTTCCAGGCGGGCTGAAGAGGCAAGTTCAAGGTTCCTCGGTACTGAGATACTAAAAGCGATGCAGAAGAAGTCCTGTCATCCTCTGAGGCAGAGAATCCGACGGCATTCGGTGGTTTGCCATAAGCATCTATAGAAAAAGCATCAGCACCGCCTTTCCTCGCAGGCTGATGATAAGGCTGAGTTGAGCTAATGTGAGGATATTAATGAAGATACATGAATTGATGCGCTATGCGACTTACTGAAGAGTGTCTCCCTAAGATTGAGTTGGGTAGTTGTGGCCCACTGACGAGCTCAACGAGGCTAGTGAAAGAGAAGCAGCAAGTATGGTCAGGGACCTGAGAAAAAGCGGGCGTTTACAGTGCAAATTGCCGAGCTTGCCATAAGTCGTGCATGCAGCATCAGACACAGGTCATCTCCCCACCATCTTTGCGCGAGATCCTTTCTGGTGCGAGCTATTTTCGTAAATGTATCATCTGAATCCACCGCGCAAAAACATACGTCTGTGCTGTCGTGTCGCTCATCAGTGTTTCTGGCTACTAGCTGGAGGTCGTTCAAATCGCCGATGGCCTGGTCTATCGATTCCATTCCTTGATATATTGTTTGCTCTACCGTTTGTCGGCCATTTTCTCTCGACGTCCCCCAGACTTCTGAGTATGATTAACCCTCTCGAACTTGAAGCTTTCGATGTCTATGCCAGCGGCCACACCTTCTCTGCGGTGCGAACGCTCCTCGGGCTGCCATATTGAAAAACTCCACACACGCTCACCGACAGATCATTACACCCTCGTGGTCCTGCAATCACTACCAAACCACCTCTCAAACTTGGCGTCTTGCTGGTTCTATACAGTAGGAAATGACTGAGTAGGCCACAGCATACAGCTTGCGTTGTGTTTCCATTTGGCTTCATCCTACTCTCATGATCACACCCGCCACACATTTTCGGGCTGCACCTCTCTGCTCCACTGGGGCAATACGCGTCTGGCCCAGTTGCAACAACAAACTAACTATTGCGCCAGCTCATAACGGGCAGAAAAAATTGTTTCGTTCGGTTCGTCTGTTCATATCATCTCTTTGGTTTCCAACCTCATGTTCGTCGGAAGGTATGCTGCTGTCCACGCTTCTCAGCATATATAACACCTAGTACCACTAGCACACTGGCATCCAGTCTTCAATCTTCATCTTCAAACTCCAAGTTCTCGTTCTATCACAATGTTCGCAGAGGTCGCTCAGAAATGCGCGAAGGCCATAAGATTTCGCCCAAAGCCTGAGCATTCTGCCAAGCACGTGCTAATAGCGTAAGTGTTCCCATTTCTCCCATATTTTACCTTTCCAATTACTCAACCGTGGAATAGAGTAATCGGCCGCACAGGCGCAGGAATAAGCACGGTATGGGCACCATCAATTCCGTCAACCTGTTACAACTAACCTCTACGTCAGCTCATCAACGCTATGACTGATTGGGATGTAAATGGAGACGCCTCACCATGCTCCTTGGATCCACAGACCAAGGAGATACGTTCGGTTCCGGTCAAGATTCCAGAGGTCAACCCCAACGAATTCCCCGTCTACTTAGTTGACACGCCTGGCGTCATCAACATCTCGTGGGGAATCTTGGACAAGTTGTTGAAACAGCTCAATGAATGGAAAACCAAGCAGTACGCATTCCTAACCTTCCGATAAACTAGCCACCCTTTCTGACTAGCACCCAGCTGTGAGAAAAACGCCACTTTTGCGGGGATTATCTTCGTAAATAGTGTGGTCAACCCTCCGCTACCCCCGGACTTTTGCTTTTCTAAGCACGAGGCAATCCTGAAGCAGCTGTGCGGCAAGGATTGGAAAGAGAGAATGGTCCTTGTTAATACCCACTGGGACGAAGCCCAACTATCTGATGATGATGCGAACGCTCTCGAGAACGAATTCGCGGACGGTCTCTGGAGATTCGCGGTAGACAGGAACGGCGGAATACCCGATACATCGAAGATTCAACGGTTCGATAATAACAACCGGAAAAGGTCAGCGTGGAAGGTCCTCTGGTTGATGATAGAGAACACGGGCCGCATTCTCGAGGAAAACCTTGTAGGTTTTTTCTTCACACATGCAGGGCGGTGACGACTGAATCTAACGAATTCTCTAGGAGATAGTGATCAAAGCGATCGACACTAACCGGAATGTCTTGCAAGATCTTTACCATGCATACCAAGATTTGCACATGACCGACACTAGACGACCTCGATGAGTTGTGAAGCTGGCAGAGAAACGCCAGAGAACCACTTCAGGATTTAGCATTCCTCTCTATGTTGTTCAATTTATTAGAATTTGCGCCATTTGGCAGTATGGCCTTTCTTTTTTGCAGTTATTATGATGTTTGGATTGATATGTAGCATCATGCGTATTTCACATCAAAGTTCGATTAATTTTTCAACTGACTGTTTCGTGCGTAGCGCTCGCTTTGGCTCGATTGACGATCTGCCCATGACCGCACTGAACGCTGGCTTTCACTGAGCGGCCCAGCCCCCTGGCTTCTTCAACTTTCGAGGGACATACTTGCAGTCTCGCCTCATTGTTCGCTTACTAATTCGCATGTCCAATGAAGCACTCTCCACCTCTTCAAGGCACGCTCCGAGGGAACGGGCTCGACGCCCCTGAGCGCTTAAATACTCAACACGCTTACGGCGATTTTATTGTCGGGGGATTTGCTCGACGACATCGCCCCCGGTGAGATGGACTACGCGAGCCCTGAGAGGCAACGATTATGCCACCCGGTCACGCCTACACATTCCCAGAGACGTTGTATCAATTACATTATTATCCCTTCATAGATTAAGACTTAGGTGATGTCGAGGCAACTCCTCTGGGGAAGATGAAACGTGTTCCACGAGCATGTGCCACTATCTTATCGCGAAGCGCCCGAGAGGAACGTGTCGTTTATCTATTAAAGCTCATCGGCGCTTGGTCCTTTAGAGCCGCGGGAGAATGCTGCCGATTGCTTGAATGGTGTTCAACGTTCACTAACGTTCATTGCCGACTCGTTCACGCATAATGCCTCGCCTATGCCATGCCGGGCGTTGACGTGCAAGTCATCACGCAGATTTGGAGGCCACGCCATTACAATGTCCCAGTCGGGCACAAAACGGATTTTGAAGCTTAAAGCTTAAGCGTTACAGACTCATGGATTGGCCCTTCCACTGAAGTTGAATCTTCATTTGCGATAACTCCACCTTCTCCGGTGTTTCTCCCCAGAAAATCAATGCCTTTCTGTTTCAGTTCTGCCTTACGATACACCACAAACGACATCTTGATTGCATGAGTCTGCATTCCGTCATTTCACACATCGTCTCTGAGCCACAACTCGGTGTTATTACAAGATGCACCGGCCTGGGGTACTAAGTACAGTGCGCAGTGAATCTCATCATACGCTCCGTCTTCTAAGTTCTCCAGCTCCCTAATTTGGTTCATAAATGCGGCGACTGGTTGTCGTTCCGACGGCGTCGCGAAAGAATTCTCGATCTCCCTGTGTAACCTATCAAGAGGATAGGGTCTCAATGATCACTCGAGTCAAGAAGCTAACTCCCCAACACAGTGGTTTTCAATTTAAATTTTCTGTCATATCTTATTCACCGGGAAGTGTCCGTGGCAGAACAAATTTAGCTTGCTTTCCTCAGAGCAGTGGTGACGCAGGCTTACACGTGCAGGAAGCGTGGTAGAAGGTTCAGCGCTCAGCGACAACATCCGCAGGCACATAAAGGCGGTAACCACGTCCGCCACCCCTATCAACTGTGCAACCACTTACCTCGCTTTATAGCGAAGTCTGGCTTTCTTCCACGCTAGGTAAGAGGATATTCCGCATGGAGGGCTAGCTAGCAATGTGCTAACCTCCGGATCACTGAGAAATGGGAATTAACTTCAGCAAGGTTTTCCCATTGATCTGGGGCAACTTGATTCAGTCGCAAGATTACTCGGCGTACAAGGGGAAATCTCACAACGGAATTGTCATTGCGTAAGTGGTTCATGCATCGTCGAAAAATGGACTGTCGTACTCAAGAAAGGTCTTGTATCAATCAGGCTTGTCGGACGTTCGGGATCCGGCATGAGCAAAGTATGCAAATACAGGTTGGATACCACGTGCTCGATTATCTGACCTACCGCCCTCCATAGTTTATTCATGACGCCACTGGATCATATGGAGCGGGTGTTTCGCCCGAGGGATGGCATAAATCCAATCACGAACCATATACAACTACCATCCAAGATTTCGGGTTCACCATTTCGGATGTCGATTACACCGATTTTCCCCTTATTTTAGTCGATACTCCCGGGTTCGACTATGCGGACAACGGCGATGAACATGCGGCCCTCCGGAGATTACTTGCGTGGCTTGAAACCTTGTATGTTCTAGCCAAATCCGCCTCACCCTTCATCTGCTGAGTGCATTGCAGTAAGCCCGGGGTGAAGCTCGACGGACTCATTCTCATGCAGAGTGTATTTGTGGATGAGTTCGGGAAACGGGCGCCGTATAAGCCACGGGGTAAAGTGGTGCAGAAGCTGTGTGGGGAAGACTGGCAGGAGAAGGTAATACTTGTGAGCTCCCACTGGGAATCCCTGGCCAAAGAACGCAAGGAGTCAAAGGAGGCGGATATCAACGACTACTGGTCATATATGATGAACCACAATTCGAGGACAGAACAATACAACCCCCCCGGTCACCCATCCGCATGGAGAATCCTGATTCCGCTGGTCGAGAGGGCCGTAGCCGCCCGTGAAGAACGGCTGAGAATGGAACTTCAAGGTTTGAGACGTAGCGTTCCGCTCACGGATGACCTGCACGATCGCATTGCTGTTGTTTTGAAGGAGAAGACAGGATTTATTCGAGGCGCTATCGCGAGACTTGGTACAACTCAGGTATTAACGGACGTAGAAAAACAAAAGTATGCCGAGCTGAGCCGAGAGGCTCAAATCCTTTGGAAGGAGGTGAAAAACGAAATCAACATACCGGAACTGGAACGACTTTTGACCGCTGGAATCCAGATGGACGAGTATGTAGATCACCTTTTCCACCCTTCTCCTCCTGATGAGCGTTTCGAATTCCCAGGAGTATTAAAGTCGCGTATGTTTTGCTGTACACATTAGATGACACTTGAAAGCTGATATATTCCAGTGTCGTTGGCTCAACCGGGTCAGGGATCAGTCAGGTATAGTTTTCTCTGTCTTAATAACGGTTTGTGTGGCTGAGCTATCATAATACATGAACGACTTCACAGTTCATTCACGACGTGACTGGCGAAGATTCCCAGCGCATTGGACCCCCGGTGTCCTTGACTCCATTCACGAAAGAAATTGAAGCGATTGAATATACGGTTCCAACAGTCGATTCTGACCCAGGCAGCTACCCGGTTACCCTAATTGACACGCCTGGGTTTGATTTTTCGGACGTTCAGAATGATGAATATTCCCGGTTTCAAGAGTTGTCATCATGGGTTCGGAGAGCGTACGAATCACATGGATACGACGGTATATTGTGCTGAAGTTGATCACACAGATACGGATTGAAGGCTAAACTGGACTGGGTGATTTATATCCATAATGTCCAGAACGACGGGCTCGATCACAGGCGCGCTTTCCATACATGTCGAGCTTTAGAGGAGCTATGCGAGTCGGAATGGCCCCGTCAGATCGTCTTCGTTAGTTCTCATTGGACTCAGAGCGCGGATGATGAGGCAAGAGAAAGGGGAATACGAGAGGGCTACTGGAGATTGATGGTTCGGAGAGGGTCCCGAATGGAGCGCTACAACTCGTCTCCTGGCTCAAATTATGGGGCAAAGGCGCTCCTTCAATCAATTTTACAACTATAGCCACGTCCTTATTAATGTGCAGATATCCTTCTCTTACTTCTTCCACTCGAGCTACCATACATAATTGGGATGCCGGAGGTACCCACAACAATCCATTGCGGGGCTGACTAGACAGAGCAGATGGGAATTTCGTAGTCTGCAACTTACAGGCCGTGGACCTAAACCTTTTAGTGGCAATACAGGGGCGTTACAATTTATGCGGCTTATAGTAGGCTAGGGACGCTGCGATGTTATTGTGCCACTGACTGATAGGAACTTGGTATGGAGGACTCATTAAGTACTCCTGTTGTGCACTAACACACCTTCCCTAAATCGCTTGGCCAATACGGGCTGATACATAGAGTGACTGGGCCTAGGCTCCACGCATATGGCAGGCCTGCCAGTACCGTATTTCCATCCAGCATGCGAGAGGAGGTTGAATACTTGGATTTGCATATGGAATAGACCATGAGTGTTTGGTTTGGTGCTGTACAGATAATACTCGGTGCCACACGGTGCACTGAGTGTCAAGCGCTAATGAAACGGAACCAGAACGGCGTGCCATGCCCAGGCCGAGCGCCGGACTTCCGTTTGGGCACTGAGTATCGACTTGCCATCATTCAACTTCAAGGGTGACTTTTTCGACGCCATTTCGTACCTATGCGACCGACTCTTGTTTCCGTGTAACCGCCTCTATTGGTGGAATAACGGCGATATACCGCCCGGTCGCACACACAATCTCACGAAACAGATCGGAGAGGTAGGGCTCAATAAAACTGCATGGCAGACATGAGGCATCCACAGCTCACCACAAGGTTATTTCAACTCGTTCTTCTATTCCCAGTCGCTTCACGGTACTGGCAAAACCACTCCCACACATACGAAAACATTTCCTCGGCGACAAGCACTCCCAACGTACTCTTTTCCATCCCCAAGTCTATCCACGCGCAGTAGCCGACGTCGTTATGGGGTGTTTTTGGTCGGGGATGTCTAGTGACACCGGGAAGGATATCAAGCTCACATCGCCCACGGGAACATGTAGAATTCCGAGGGGGCATAAAGATGGTTTTGTCGTTGCGTATGCTTCTTCCACCATCTACTTGCGTGCTCATGTCGAGCCTGAGATATTCTAGAGTCGTAGGGAGGACAGGCTCGGGAATGAGTCAGGTGAGGGCACTCTAATACCTCCCAAACTGGTGTCTAGAACACACACAGTTCATTCACGACGCAACAGGTTCGTATAGACGTGGGCTCGGACCCCCTAACAGCCTACATCCTTACACGAAAGAAATCGAACCTGTGGAAGCAAATATCAGGGAGATCTCACCCACCCAGCAAGTGATTCTCATCGATACACCAGGATTCGATTACTCGAAGGGTAATGATGAGTACGCAAGATTCAAGGACTTAATGTTCTGGTTTAGAGAGAGGTTCGTGTTCGCTCTCGGGTTACGTGTACCCTTGACCTGACACTGAGGTATTTGCGCCAAGATATGGTCCAGGGACTCGACTTGATGGTGTGATTTACATGCACAACATCTGGAACGAGGAGGCGTATAACAGGTCTCCGCTTTTGACATGTGCGCCTCTCGAGAACCTATGTGGCCCCGAATGGCATCGCAAGGTTATCCTTGTGAACTCTCATTGGGGCGAGCGCGTCAGGGATGACGGTGAAAAGAGGGAGATCCACTTGAAAAGGGGTTACTGGAGGTTTATGCTTTCAAAAGGTTCAGCTATGACGCGATATGAATCGCCCGACGACCGGAAGAGAGCGATTGAAATTCTCAGAATGATCACCCATTTCGACCAGCCGGCAGCATAGTAATCATCGGTCGAGGACTAATCAAGAAGAAATTAACATGCCTCTCACTCCTTCAGGATCGTCCGAGAGCAGGTGTTGGCTGCAGCCGTATTCGCGAATCTCAGTCCACCTAGTTGCGGGGATCTGGTCCCTCAGCATGCGTAGAAATTAGAAATAATATTCGCATTATCCCCGGGAAACGATAGCAAGGGAGGAAGACAACATTCAAGTGAACCACCGTAAAGCCCGACCATTCGTTCGCCATTATCCAAACGGAGTCCAAGTGTCCTCGCCGCAGGAAGACAAGAACCACTCATTCTAAGACATGAAGGCGTTAAGATATTTTTGGAAGGGACCATCACGATAGCTCTGCAATCACCCGAGACGATCCTCGTATCATTGGCGACTCGTCCGATGAGCACATAAACTAAGATAAAATATGCAATTTCTTGGAGTACCTAGCACAAGTGGGAGGGAGCAACCCGAGGAGGATACGCAAAAGGTTTAATAACTTGGAGTCCTCACTTTGCGCGAAACGGGTGAAGGAGAGGGCCGTGTCTTGGTGGAACCGCCTCTCCTTGAAGAATAACTCATGATAACAGAACCCCTAGGGGTCATCGGGGGAGTAACACCCATAATATACCGCACCGGTGGGATTAATTTCACCTTGAAGACAGGTGCGGCTCCAGTGGGCGTCTGTGATTTTTCAAAATCTTGGAGCGATGCAAAGGACTTTCATGATACATGTAGGTTATCGTGCCATCACGAAATTGCCAGTTCTCTTGTTCTGGAAGATCGAGAGTATGCAATACCGGGTCAAAGTTCATCGGACTTACACACGCTTAACTCGGAACCTTATATGCGCCATGAGTTTCACGCATGCAGTGCACCGGTACTTACCCGCAGTGCACCCAGATAGCCAGGTTTAGCTCTTTTGGTTAGCATCATAGATGGTGGCAACATAATTAGGACCACGTGAATGCCAATCCATGTATAAATAATATCAAACAACGTGATGGCCATTCCCTGCCAGAGGCGAGTTCTCAACTGAGTTGGACTGACAATCTCTGGTCCTAACTAGAGCTCCGCACCGACCTGTAACGGCTTGGACTTCATCTTCCCTACGCTTTAGGCTTTAGGAGCACATGTTGACGAGACCTATGCTTCTACTTTGCGTGTATGAACTTCTGGAAACGACAATGGCTGTTCGGCCTCCGCAGCATAACACTGGACCGACCGGTCTCTATCGGCCCGGCTCCATCGTGGAAACTCCTTTCGAGCTTATCCCAACCGCCACTTGAAGAAGGTCTCTCTGCAGTACAAGGAACTCAACCACCTTCCCGAACGAAGTCCTCTCAGCTGCGCAAAGATGTTAATTCTTCATTTCTACATCGGCCCATGCGTTTCCCCGATGGCAGGTGCTCATGGCGGGCACAAGTGAAATGAGGCGTCAATAGCTTGTGTCGCGGTTGCGCCTCTTCTGCGGTTGTAGAGGTTCCTAAGTCTTCGATCAGCGACAGAATGAAGTCGGGCGTTTTTAGAACACGCTCCTGTGGTATGGTAGGCTCATTGCCCTCTTGGGTGCGCAGCGATCTTACACCGGTTCAGATAATTTGGTGATTATCGCAAGTTCCGGTTACACGGGCAACTTTCATTACGAAGATGCTGTTGACTTGATTAACAGTTGGGTATAAGAGTTCGTCCCTTGCAATTCTAAACCCAACAACACACTGCTCTGACGTTATACCCACCTCTCAGCTCCTATAGATTAACAGATCCCTATTCAACACCACAATAATGGGTTGCTTCTGGTCGAAGAAATCCAATGCTGAGACTCCGTTTGATTTTAAGCCTGGAGACCTTGCATTCCTGTAAGTTTCCGACGCGTTCCTACCCCTCCCTAAAGCCTGACAACGTTTCATGGTCTGTCCCGCAGGCTTATTGGCTGTGCAGGCACAAAAACGAACGAGGTATGCATCTCGTTGTCTAGATTCCGCCTTCCAAGGCACTCATCAATCATTTGGTTTAGTTTGCCAACGCG
The DNA here is from genome assembly GCA_018524725.1 of Podaxis mareebaensis. Taxonomy (NCBI): domain Eukaryota; kingdom Fungi; phylum Basidiomycota; class Agaricomycetes; order Agaricales; family Agaricaceae; genus Podaxis; species Podaxis mareebaensis. The sequence goes on along the minus strand of JAEUWP010000588.1, from coordinate 27,599 downwards.
GTCATGAAAGAGGCAACAAGCTCGATTCAAAAGTCCAACATTTGTCTGCTGAGAAACACCAACATCCCCGGCTCTCGGAAACCAGTGGTGTTCATCGTTCCCCCGGGAACTAACAAGCAACACGCCAAAGACGGTCAGATCATAAGTCAAGTGCAAAGATCCTTACAGGAGAGGTAAGCTTCCCACCATCGGCATCCCGCAAACATAACTGAACCTTTGACGCGAGCAGTCGTCCGAAGGATCCCTATGTGGATCACATCCTCTTATTTCCAGAAGATCCCCTTGGAATTCAACCTGCTAATCCGGCAACCTACGTTCGGGATTTCGCCAAATTGTGTTGCAGGACTAGCGCCGAAGATGTACACACCAAAATATCGCTCGTTCTCGAGAACGAGTTGGGCGCGACGGTCCAAGGTGATGCTGTGTATGAGTATTGGGTCGAGAAGAATGTGAAGAGGTATCACTTCAAGAACACGGAGGAATCTGCACGCCATATTTTGCAACAGGTTGCGCCAGCTGGTGCCTTGTAGTACCATGAGCGCTGTTGTTATTTCAGACGCCTGTTTCATGTAACTCGGGCTACTGGATACTTAAGAAAAAAGGCCCCTTGCATGTTTTTTTCGCGGTTATTTCGCCTCTTTATTTACTCCCCAGATCTCGTAGACATGAGCCATGGTTGACTATTAGCACGCGTTACTCTACCTCCCGTTATTCTATTAATCTTCTCCGCCATTATACCACTGTTGTACCACTTCTATCGTTCGCTCTGGAAGCGGGGTGGACCAAAAAGAAAAGAAAACTTCGGAAGCGAAGGGATCCGAATAAGTAGGGTTTGATTTGGCTGAGGTAGCAGCCTGAAACTCGGACCTTTCGCGGCCCTCACCGACCTCGGCCGATCCTTTGACTAATATGTCGGCGACTTATGAAGTTGGAGTCGGTCTTTGGCGCATCAGGTCCCGCTGGTGTGCTCTTGGCTGGGTGGTTATCGAGTCCAAGGCCAGGTACTTCAGGCATATATTGTCATATGCCCGTAGGTTTTAACCCACTAACGCTCGGAAGTCCTATTTTCCCGAGCTCTAAACTTAAAAAGTTAACTCGGACTTCCTTGTAAGCATTCAGTCTTCTCACCGTGAGAGGTTTGGTGCATATCCAAAGTCGGCCTTCGGTGTAGATGCACAAGATTGCACTGCGCGGCTCAAGTAGCAGTCAAGGCAGAGTTACTCCAGGCTCACGTAGATGTACAGCAAGCCATCTATTGCCTCAGTACATTTTTTGTTACTCCCCCTCGTCCTATTTTTTAGAAGAATGTCGTCGTGCAAATGCAGTTATTATAGGTATGTCACCTTTCATGTATTCTATGCGACCATATGACCAAGATACCTCTCCACTCAGTGGTACAATTATCTACTCATATATGTAATGGATTCAGATAGTTCCCAAATGGCGTTGGGGTTGTACGACTGGAGAATACAGACTATTCAGGGTGTTCAGCTCCTTCAAGGCACCTAGGGGAAGGCACGGGAAAGCGGCACCTGCGCCTCAGCACCGACCGACTGCCGGAGAAAATAACGGCCAACACCGTGTTATCAACCGCCATCCCCTCCGTATCTTATTCGGATGCCCTCGTTTCCGAAGTTTTCTTTTCTTTTTGGTGTACACCCGCTCTGCATCGATCAACAACAGCTTGGACTTCATCTTTCCAATGTCTTAGTAACACACGTTGATAAACCCTATGCCTCTACTTTACGCATACGGCCTTCCGGAAACGACACTGGCTATTCCGCCTCCGGCACTGTGCAGCTCCTGCACCGACCAGTCCCGGTTCCATCGTCGACACCCTTATCACCTTTTCGACTTTATCCCAACCATCACTGGAAGAAGGTCTTTCTGCACTTGCAAGGAACTCGGCCGTCTGTCCGAGCGAAGACCTCCAAGCTGCACAAAGCTGTTGATTCGCCCTTCCTGGATCGGCCCATGTGTTTCACCGATGGCAAGTGCTCATGACGGGCACGAGTGAAAAGCGTCAGTAGCCCGTCGCTGTTGTGCGCCTTCCGCAGTTGTAGAAATTTCCAAGTCTTCGATGTGGCCACACTCCACACCCGCCACAGAGTTATTATGCACGGTCAGGGTCTTCCCGACTTAAAGACAAGAGTGAGACCTTCTGGATCTAGATCCTCAAACGACAGAATGAAGTCGGTGTCTGTAGAACACGCACCCGTCGTATGGCAAGCTCATTACCCTTTTGTCCTTTCGGTGTGCGCAGTGATCTCATACCGGCCCAGATAATTTGGCGATTATCTCATGCTCCAGGTACGCGGGCAATTTTCGCTACAAAGATGCTGTTGACTTAACCAACGGATGGGTATAAGAGTCCGCCCCTCGCGATTCTAAACCCAACGACACATTGGTCAGTCGCTATACCCCATCTCCCAGCTCCTATAAAGATTGACACATCCGTACTAAGCACCACAACAATGGGATGTTCCTCGTCGAAATATTTCGATACTGAGCCTGAATTTGAATTTAGGCCTGGAGACCTCGCATTCCTGTACGTTTTCGGCGCGTTCTTGCCCTCTCTCTAAAGCTTGACGACGCTTCATGATCTCCCCCCAGGATTATGGGCTGTGCAGGTACAAAAACGGGTGAGGTATGCATCCCACTATCCTTGTTTCGCCTTTCATGATACTCATCACTCGTGTGGTTTAGTTTGCCGACATGGCCATGGGAAAAGAAGCAAGCCCACTTCAAAAGCCCAAAATTCGTCTGCTGAGAGACACCAACATCCCCGGCTTCCAGAGACCAGTGGCATTCATTGTTCTCCCAGGAACTGAAAAGCGACACGCCAAAGATAATCAGGACATCGGTCGAGTGCAAAAGTGGTTACGGAAGAGGTAAGCTTCCCGCCATCGCCACCCCAAAACACAACTGAACCCTTGACACGAACAGTCGTCCAGGGGACCCTTATGTAGATCACATCTTCCTGTTTCCCGAGGATCCCCTTGGAGTCCGACCCGCTCAACTAACAGACTACCTTGAGGATCTCGCCAAACTGTGTTGTAGGGCTAGCGGTGGAGATGTTCACGCGAAAATATCGCTTGTTCTACAGGACGAGTCAGGCGCGACGGTCCAAGATAATGAGTATTGGGTCAAGAAGGGCGTGGTGAGGCACCACTTCGAGAACACGCAGGAATCTGCGCGCTATATTTTGCAACAAGTTGCGCTAGCTGGTGCCCTTGTAGCACCGTGAACGTCGCTATTATTTCAGGAGGCTGTTTAATGTTACCCGAACTACTGGACAATTTGAGAAACAAAGCCCTTTTCACGACATTTCGCGGTCATTTTGTTTCTTTATTCACTCCTTAGGTTTTGTAGACATGAGTCGTGGTTGACTATTAGCTTGCATTATTCTACCATCTGTTATTCTATGATCTTTTCTGTCGTTATACCGCTGTCGTACCACTTTTACCGTTTGCCGTCATGTGGTGTTGTGACATTGAATACAGAAACGTGGCTACGGGTCGCAGGTACGGAGTCCGGACTGTTTGAAGGACTGGTTTGGATACCTTTGGGGTCATTTCAAGCTTGACGTTCACAGCCAATCAACGTTACAGCCTCCTAGCAAATTTCACGACCCGCTGTTGAGCAGCCTAAGCGATTGCTATGCGAGAAGACGAAAGCGGGTCCCTCTGTTCCAACGCTACTTCGAGCTTGCAGCTTCGAAGAATCCAAATTTGGTCCACATCATCGCCTCGAATCGGTATATTATGGGCCTGTCTGAAGTTAAGCCCACATTAAGGTACGGGCTATGTCTTGGCTCGTTTCATGCGTTGTTCTTTACGCATGAAACAAGACCCGTTGACCTCCTATCCTTCTTCCAGCCTCTGGTTCTCGGTTGATGGCATCGGTAGCGACATGATTTATGGGCTTCTGATATGTAATTAACAAGAGGGGAGAAAACGGAGATGGGGTCTCATGATGGCGTGCATGATGCAAAAAAAGCCTGTTCATATGTAGTTGTTCCAATCCCAGTAAAGGGGTTTCATAACGATGTCCCCTTAGTGGGCGGCACACAGCGTGCGTCCAGTGCGTTGATGGTCTCTCGCGTACATTTTCTTCATAGCCTTTCATGTCCTTTCGATCCCAGTAGGAAAAAGAAGCTGGTAGTAAAGGGTGCGAAGGGCAAGATAAGGTTCACTGCAGTTCCCCAAGTGAACAGAGCTGATGTGGAATCGTTTGGGATGTCGACGACGCGTCTCTATGATTGGGTCTCGAGGTCTCGATCAACAATGTAGGCTGCCAGAGACAATAGGTACGATGGCGGCGGGCGGTGTGTCATCTCTATTTTTGGACAAGCTTTGATATTTCTGGAGTGTTGGCCTGTGTTGACAGTTGGGTTGGCCTAAATTAACGGGAGGAGAAGAGGAGCAAAATGACACAGGCATCAGAATAACTCATACAGCCAGCGATTGGTTGTTAAGTTTGCCTAAGCTCGTTTCAGAGGTCTACCCTGGTCCAGAATTTTTTGGGTTGTAGCGCGAGTATGTGCTATTTTCTTGGTCGACCCCATGAAGATCGGACCACGAAGACCCACAGGCAGCCATGCGCTCAAGAAAAAAATTCTATCACGAAGCGTCCATTAGGTCGCTTCAAGCGGCCTGCAGGAGCGATCAAACGTCCATATTGGGACGACTATGTAAGACTATGTAGGTTGTCGGCGTTTGCCGTCTCTCGTGAACCGGTCTAAAAATATCGTATCACATGCGGCTTTCGTTGAAGGTCTTTTCGGAAACGTGATCTTTTCTCGTTACGGCCTGTTACGCCGCAAGGAAGCAGTGACTTGCGATGCCAACAAGGCCAATCCCAAAGAGCAAACGACGACACAAGCAACGCAATTGACCGGAAACGACCGCCGCTGTTACTTCTAGTAAGTTCTATGGACGTGTTTGTTTCACGCGTTGCTGACTGATGTTGATGATGGGGGTGACCAAACAGGTTCTCATGGGCCCTAGTTGCCGCAATGCGGCAAGGGACCTAGTCAACCGAGAAAATCCGAGAAAGATATGCCTGCCGACTCCTAAGGCATCCTGCTTCGTGGAATCGTAAAGCCACATAAAGAGGTCCGGGTACTCCCGAACGCGGAAAGCGACGCCTGCGATCCGCGGCGAGCCAAACGCGCAATATGAGGAGCTGGGGTGATTGGAAATTACGTGTACGGTACCTTTTGTCGAGGCCGCACCCGGCAACGCGGCGGCGGTAAGGGATTACGTATGGGCGAGTGAGAAATGACAGGAGAAGCGATCCGAGTTCGGAGACACTAAATAACAGCAACACATCCCTCTCACCTCTCCCCTCCCTCCCTTCATTCCTCCTCCTCACCGCACACATGGACTCGTACACCCACACCGCCCGACGCAACAACACCACCCACCCCGCCCCTCTGCCCCCGGCGAAACACCTCGGCGAGGACGTCCGCAAACCTCCTAAAACCTCCAATCGCCTTTCTTTATCTCTCTGGCGCCTCCAACTCTGGTTTGAATGCACCTTTGGCCTCACTGTCATGGAGCCCTGGGAGCGAATGGTCGTTCGTGCGTGCCTCGTCCGAACCGAAGAATGACACCTGTCGATCTAATCTATTTTGCTCTTAATCTCACTTAGTGTCTTTCTTCACGATAGTCTCTTTGCTCGTGTGCACCGGCCTCGTCCGCTACTTCCCTCAAAAACTTGAGGGCCTCCAACGGAGGACGATGTACTACCTCTGGGGCCACGCCGATGAGCTCCCCATTCACCTTCATTTATCATAGATGGTGGGTCATTTCCGACTTCCTGCATCCATCCGCATCCCCATGTGATTCTCATGCCACTTCACCTCTCCCAGTTACCTACCCACCTTCCTGGCCAGTACACGCAGGCCTGGGGGTCATGACAGCTAACGTTACACACGATGCCAACGCCAACGCCATGTCGACGTCTCGCCCGATACCATCACATCAACTTCATTGTCATCAACAGCCCCGCGGGAACCGGAGGAGAATCATAACCTTTTCACCCGCAACCCCTTTCACGTTCAATTTTAGCTCACGAAGTCCGTGTTCCGACTCATTTACGGATTCTCCCAACCTGTATCCATTCGTCATCCTGTTTTGTCCGCACTTTCAAGTAAGGGAGCTCGAATTGTTGTAACTCCTTCCTTGCCCTTGCCACATCTTCTCCCGGGCTCTTTCGCCGTTCTTGGCCCCCTTTTTGTACCCGTACTTCACCCTCGTCGCAACTCACAAACAACCACTTTGTAACCACTTTCAATAAAGCTTTAGTATTTTTGAACATCCTATTCTAAGCTCACGCGGTATTCTTACCTCCAAGATGCCTCAAACGCATTCAGTCAAATGCACGTCATCGATCTCCAGATTTCTGGGCAGTTGTAATGTGACATGTGATGTTTGGAAAGCATCAAGCAAACATCACCGCAAACAGAAGTACTAACTTGGTCAATAAAAAGTACAGCGGCATGGCTGCTCTGCGCATGCTCTACTATACAAGATAAACATACACTACAAGCAGTAGCCCGCTCTGCAATATCTTATGACGTTCAACAAATCACCAGCCAAAGACCCTGTAGGTAAAGAAAAATGACATCAGTTTTTAGAGAATTAGAAAAGCATGCCACAAACTCACTCTTCGTGGACCTCAATTCCACCAACCCGATTCCTCCTCTCACCATCCACAGTCGCAACAGCATTAACCACATCTTTAGCCAACTCCACAGGACCACAAACACCCACAATGACACCAGTGATCTCCTTGATATCCTCCTTCTCCCTCCTCCCCTCAATAGCCTCCTCCATCTCAACATCAACCTGCAACTTCTTCGCCTCCCTCGTGCCATAATGCCCAAGCCCGTTCACGTGATGTGATTCCCCAGCACGATCACGACGACTCTGTGATCGCCCCACACGACCCTTTTCGGATTTATCCCCAACTTGGATATCTTGCACGTCGAAATGGGTTCCGATCGAGAGCGCTTTTGATACGGCGTAATCTACGATCTTGGCGATCCGTGGACGACCGAGGGAGAGTGTGAGGCCGGGGATAGATGGGACGGACGGGGTTGTGAGGCTTGCGCGGGTGTAGTAGACGGATATGCGGAGGGGTGTGAATACGGATTGGTTGATGAGTGTTGCGAGTGTTGGGAGGAGAGGGACTAGGGAGGCTGAGGAGCGGGAGGAGTCAGGGGAAGGGAAAGTGAAGGGGGGGTTTGTGCTTACCGGGATCGGGTACAACCCAAATCAACTCGATTGCTTTCACCCTACTCATCCCCCTCAAATCCTTCGCAACTAGATCCTTAACGACGCTCAAGCCGAAAGTGATACCACTACCACCAACGATAATCACCGCAGCTGAAAAACTCGCGAAATTCGTATGTCCGGGACCACCTTGCGGTAACAGTCAGCCATCAACACAAAAACCACGAGTCCTCTCGAAACGAATGAATATACACACCATAAGGCCCTTCAATCCAAAGCTTCACCTCTCGTCCCATAAACCCATCCACATACCCACTCATCTTCGCCATCTCAAACAACCTATTTGTCCACCTCCCGGTCCTCTTACACATCAACACCATCCCCTCCTCTCCACCACCCCCTCTCCGCCTCCTACTCTTCCCGCCATTCCCAATCAAAGCATCCGACGCACCAACAGAGGCAATAGTAAAAGGGTGCATTTCGGTCCAGCCGAACCACCCTAAACCGGTTGTCAAAACCCTTACTCGGACGTGTTGACCTGCACGCCAGCCAGCGTTGATATTGGGGACTTCGATCCTTGTGAGGTCTAGTTCCGGGAGAGGTCGGATTGTTGCTGTTGTGATGCTGGTTTTGATGATGCGGAGGATGTAGTCGAGGGCGAAGAGGCCGAGGGTGGCGAGGATGTAGGGGAAGAGTTTGGGTTTGTGGAACCAGAGCTGGTTGGAGGGGTGCGGGGTTAGGAGGGGATTGGGTGGGGTGAGGGTGAGTGAGTACGTACGCCAGGCAGGAGAAGCGAGAAGCAGAGGATGTGTGTTGTTAGGAATATGTTGTAGGCTCTTTGTCTCCAAAATTGGAGAGAGAAGAGCCAGAGGACGTCAAAGCAAATGAGGGCTAGGAGACCCCATGCATTTTGGGGTCGACGGATTGAGGTTGTAAAAGTGCCGGCCAGCGACCACTTGTATGCTAAGCAATGGTTAATTAAGAATAAGGATATCTTCGATAGCATAGGGCTCGTGAACGGCTCACCGAACCCAATTCCGTGCAAGTTTGCAGCCAACACCACGATTCGTCCCGCAAATCGGTGAATGAAATTGAGCTGCTTCCATTTTTAGCCACTCGGCTCCAAAGATAGGATCAACGAAAACGAGAGTAGCGCACCCTTTCATACCCCATTCCAAAGAGCATCCCCAATACATTATTCTTCGTTCCATATGCCATCACGAACGGCAGCTGGGCAACCGAAATCCACCCCACCCGGTTATAATCCACGAAAAAGTTGGACTTGAAAACAGTGGCATAAATTAAGATCCAGGAATAGGCGGTTAGGATAATGACTTGTCCGACAGAGTAGTTGGGTGTGAAGCGATGTCGGAGGGTGAGTAGCGTCCAGCGCAGGAATGAAGGGCATGATGCGATGTGTGTTGGGTATTGCATTTCGATCTCGCGTCCCATTGCGTCTACTCTCCGGAAATTCTGTTGGTGATACGCCAGCGTATGTGATTCGTCGGAGGTGATGTCGTGAGGGTGTCCTTGGGAAGTGGGGGATGGGGGTTGGTTAGGGGGAGGGTAGGCATTGTGGTAGGCTTGAACGATCTTTCGTGAGCGGGATGCGGATCTGGCGGGACGGTAAGGAACGTGACGGAGGATGTGTCCACTGAGCCATTCTGGAGAACCGAAGAGTGCGATGGCTCTGGGTAGTCTATAGAGAAACACGGCTCCGAGGATGGCGAGAATAAAAAGATTGATGTGGAATACAAAAGTGAATGAGTTTCGTTGTGAGTCGGATGGAGTGGGATGAGAGTCCAAAGCGGCAAAAGTAACGACCTGGTCCATGGTGTTGAGATAAAGAGAGGGGGAAGGGCCGCGTCCAGGTGTTATAGATAAGGAGGGAACGAAGAAGGGGGGAGGCGGAGGGCGGAGGGGAGGGGTGAAAAGGGGGAAGGAGATGGAGACGGACACCAAGTCAACGAGTCTTCAAATAGAGAGGAGGACCGCCCTCGCCGTCAAGGAAACAGGAAAACTGTATGCCGCTGCCTTGAATGAAGGGCTCATCGTGACTAGGACCCAACGCCATTTAAGTGGTGAGCTGGACCAAGAAAACGAGGCTTAACCCTACAAAGGCACATGATCGATCCTCTTTCCTTATTGGATCCCAGCTTGCCGTCACTCCATCAATTCTCGGTCCCCGCAGGAAACATCCTTCCGGGGAACGGAATGCAGATGAGCCAGGAAGGGTCGTTAGCATCCATATCCTGGCTCATGCGTACTGCGATCGTTGAGGCCACGGCCGTGCATCGCCTGACACTCACCTAGAGTTCATACTGTTCATGAAGAGCAGCCAGTCATTGCAGAGGTTGGCTGTGGATGAAGCCATGTAACAGGCAGCATCCAGAAGGGACTCACTAATTTGATCTCGAAATTTAGCCTCGAGGAAATTTTCCAATTCACTGGATTCCAGTCGGATTCCGACGACCTGCAATTTAGGCCCACACGGGCCGAGACCGCCGAGGGAATCTCCACAACCTCCATGCCGTCCGCTGTCGATATCGATTCGGCACTCAATGCGTTGGGAACAAGGCGGAAAGCTGAACCCGTTATGGACAAGATGAAGAATATGGTAGTAGGACATCGTTCACGCCTTCGCGTCTCATGCTCGCTAGAAACACAAAACAACTTCTTTTATCAAGGAGTTGAGCATCCAGGTGGCATGTCTATTTCTGGTTAAGGCCTCGTGCATCCGCCGCCCATGCGGATGCGGAGGGGCGGAGGGTGAGGATATTTATATCTCTTATCTCTTTCTGGAAATTCGAATCATCTCCATAACTGTCTACATACATTGCGAGTCTCGAGGCTTTTGCTTTAGGGGTGGTATCAATTCGATACGCCGTGCTCTCCAGGGCAACGTCTTGGGGGACTTCTGAACAAGAATGCGGTACAACGGCGCTGTGCCTGCGCCCTGACGCCCCGAGAAACGTCAGAGTGTATATGTGGTTCGTCTCAATATGTGCTCAAGTCCATGAATACGAGTGCAGAATCTCCATGTTGACGCTTCTGGGCTGGATACATGTACTTGCCTAGACTCGATGCACGGCCCGGTATCACCTCGCAGATGCTTTGTATCCATTTGCAACTAAGCAACAACACTACAGAATCAAAAATAACACATCGCCAAGGATGCGAAACCAAGTAGCACCACACTATAGTGAAACCTTGGCTTTAAGATAAGATTCATTGTAGTCGCCGCCTTGATGGTGTCAATTAACATGGCCATATCTGGGTTCTGATGGATGGAGTCGATTCGAACATACTTACTTACTGCGAGGATCGCGAGGGAACAACAAACTAATTATTATTGATCAGACAGACCTAGGAGTACGGAGGCGGCACCTGCGAGGAATGGAGCACCACACTGCCTAAATGAAGTTGCGGAGATATCCGCTGTCTCGAAAAACGATCATTCCGTCGTGATCAGATAAGCCGCAATCCATCCATTAATCTAATCTTATCTCACCGGACAAATTTCGTGATCATCTTCCACGTCGCGACAGATGACTCGTCCACAATTTCTCCCATAGAGAAGCTCATTCAAGGGACAATTAGCCACATACTTAGAGGTCTGACCCATTTTGGCTATACTTTCCGGCCCTGGTCGTGGATAACGCAGTACCCCTCCCACATCACACTCATCAACCCATCATCAACCCATAGGGTTCTACAATTCTACGTGGTGCCTACTACGTCGGACATCCAACAGAGGTACGTCGGTAACTCAACATATATATGTACCAACCACGGTCACAACTCGATTACATGTTTTCGGACTACCCAGTTTTACGGCAGCTGGAAACTTATACCTTCTGGTATCATTCCACCCGTCCACCATTGATCAGTGATTAATCTCAGCAATGCAAAGCACAGGCCGCCCCTGCCTACTCCAAGTTTAAAACCCCCCACTCATTCAGCCACTCTCCTTCAGACAACGCCAACTCGCCAACTCAAACAATGGCTCCTACAACGAAAGAGTATTCCATGGAGACCTTCCGACCTCTCCTCGCCCGCTTAGTCCAAACTCCAGAGTACTTCAGCCCCAATGATCTCAAAGAGGCCCTCAACCACCTCTTCACTCCCGACGTCTTGCACCCGGCACAAATCGGGGCGTTGCTCACCGCCCTGCACGTTCACAGGGTCGAGCGTCGGCCTGAATCTCTCTCTGCTGCTGCTGCTGTTCTCCGCGAGCGTGCGCTTACCGCTGCGATTGAAGACATCGACAAAGACTTTGTTGTCGATATCGTTGGAACCGGTGGTGATGGATACAATCTTTTCAATGTTAGTACTACAGCTGCTATTGTGGCAGCTGGGGCTGGCGCTCGCGTTGTCAAGGTTCGTTTCATATCAGTCTAAACTCAAAGCCAGGATGTTGACGAATGTCCTGCGCTCCCCAGCATGGTAGTAGAGCTTCCACCTCTTCTTCTGGTTCAGCAGACCTTCTTGAATCCCTCGATTGCCTCTTCACCGCCCCAAGTCCAGGCACTCCCCTCCCGATCAGGAGCATCCCATTTACCTTCATCCTGGCACCACATTACCACCCCGCCATGGCGTCAATCGCGCCCTACCGTAAAGCTCTCCCCTTCCGCACCATGTTCAACGTCTTGGGACCCCTCATTAATCCCGCACGTCCTCGGGGTATGGTCCTGGGAGTAACAGAGAAAGAAATCGGCTACACTTTCGCACAATCGCTTCGCGAAGGTGGCGTAGAGCGTGCTTTGGTTGTTTGTGGGTATGAGAGGATGGATGAGATTAGTTGTGCTGGTCCTACGTGGGTGTGGGAGTTGAAGGATGGAGAGATCACGGAGGGGACGCTTACGCCTGAGGATTTTGGGTTGGGAAGGCACCCGTTGACAAAGGTCGCTGGTGGTGGACCGGAGGAGAATGCGGAGACTTTTAAGAGGTTGCTTAATTCTGGTGGGAAGGTCCCTGAGGATCTTACGGCCGTGTTGGAATTTGTGTTGATGAATGCTTCGGCGCTGTTGGTTGTTGCTGGGATTGCGAAGGATTATAAGGAAGGTACTGAGATTGCTCGTCAAAGTGTTTTATCGGGAGCGGCGTGGAGGGCTTTGGAGATTTTTAGGGATGAGGGACAGAAGGCTGCTGGTACGTTTGTGGAACGTCGCCCTGAGGTTCTTGGAGCTAATGCTACTTTGCGCAGCCGAAGTCCAGAAATAAGCAGATACCCTTGTACCAGAAATATCTAACGGATCAACAAACTATCGGTCGTATACGTTATACTAACTTCATAAGGTTCTGTTGCTCGATCAAAGCTTCTAACACGTCTGTAACCGAGTACGGGGCACGACGTGACACCTGGTGTGAAGCGCTATGTATTATAAAAATAAAAATAAATCTATCGAGCAACCCAAGATCACTTTGGCTCTGCAACAGTTCCACAGGCTTTGCACTTCCTGAGGTCTTCATTATCCTGCCAACGCCGGATCACGGGTTTCAATTGAGATCCCAAGTCTGTGACATGGAAGGCTTCTTCGTAGATGATCGTAGGTTCGGTATGAGCCGGGGAACGGCAGTACCATCTGAGCCGGTCTAGAATCTCCCCTCAGCAATACTCCTCATCGGCGAAATGCGAGGGAAATTTTTTTTACCTAGAGATCCCTCTGGGCGAGTGCGCTCGACGACGATTCCAATCGTGTTGGCAAAACGAACAGGATTGTGCGGTGTGTTCGCTATTCGCCGTTATCTTTGTGGGTCTTGAGGAACGGAAACCAAAGTACCTGGTAACAAGAACATTTCGCCCTCTTCGATGTGGATATCCTTGAACTCGCCATCATCTACAACTCGCAATAACATTCCACCTTTATACTGGTAGAACCATTCCTGTTTCGATGGCCGTTAGATGTCGGATGCATTCTGGCTGGAGTTTGACGCCCAACCTCGGTCTCGTTGACGTGGTAATCATTCCTTTCGTTGGGCCCACCGACAGCCATAATCACGTAGTCTCCACCTCTATACATACAAAAGTTGTTCACGGGAGGCTGCAAGAGATGTGTATTCTCTTTCAACCATTTCGGAAAGTTAAGCGGCTGAGCGAGGGGCATCGGTGGGGCTTGTAGTGGACACAGGTGGGAGAAGAATAAAGAACGCCAGTGGTCTGTGCACTTTTATAACTGTCACCCGTGTTCAAACACTCGCAACATCACCACTATCATCTGATGCATATGCTAATTCTTTGATCATTATCTTATCTGTCAGCTGAAACTCCTTGGCCTTAATGAGTTTCAGAGCACGTGATAGGAGGGAGGGAATCACGTGGAGAGAACACACGTTGTGGTACAAGGTCAAATTTGGGTTTCGCTTCCCCGATTCGACACCACACACACGCACCCCTTTGTACTCGTCAGACCGCCCGTCTGAATCCTCATGGCAGCCGAATCTCGACATTAGCTCAATCACTGATAACAGAACACGTTGACGGAACCTATCGCTTCTTGTTTTCTTGCCAACTGGGACTTTCGAATATGGTTTCTACGGCATCGACTGCTGCTCAGGCTAGTGAGATGGAGAAGAAGAGGAAGCAGACGTTGGAGAGGGCGAAGGCTAATCATGTCAGTGTGTTGTTCTTTTTGCTGTTGGGAGTTGAGATGTTGATGGCATTTGGCGATCCACATTATCTAGCTCTCGAGACAGTTGCAGATGCGGTTGCAGTATGCGAGATTGAAAGTTGAGCATGGTTGGGTGTGTGTTTTGTTTTTGATCCGTAACTCATATTAACGCTGGCGGTTCTGTGTACAGCAAAGACAGAATCTTAACGAAGTGGAAAATCTTTACTTCCATCACTCGCACCAACGAGGACCAAAGCCATACCTAACGTCATCCACTCTCCCAGCCGCTACCCAAAACGACACCCTTGTCTCCTCGTCATCCAAGTTTTCTGATTCATCATATAAATCATGGCTCGACTCCCTAAGCCGATCTTCTACCTTGGACACCGTTCTGGACGGCTCGAGCCAAGAAAACAGTTCGGGCGGGGATAGCCTTGTTATAGGGGCACCAACACCTGCAGGGCCTCCATTTCAGACTTCGCTCGGCCCGCAGAACATGTCGAACGTCCCTTCAATCCTACTCACGTCGGCTGAGACCAGTTCCGCTCAGGCATCACAGAACTCGAATACGCTCGCCCAAACACCGACGGGGAATCTTCAATTTACATCCTCTTCTCAGAACGGATATACCGCTGCCGATAGCTCCACAGTATCTAATCTCTCCACCCAGGCTGCTTCTGTTGTCTCCACCTCCCTCCCAGCGGGCAACACGTCTGTATCCGCCCTACCACAACAACCTGCTCAACTTCCGACGTCGTTACCGTTCACCAATGGGAGCCCTAGCCCCACCCCAGTTTCTGCTGCGTCAACCCCAGTGTCCGCCTCCAAAACAAAGAAACCTTCCTTGGGTCATAGGAATGCGACGTCACTGACGGCGAAGGATATGTTGAACTTCAACTCTACGTCTTTGACGTACGATTCATTCTGGTCTGGACTACAGTCCAAGTCTTACCCTACGCTGAAAAATGGAGCTTCGCCAATGGGGCCAGGGACGTCGACAGGGAGTTTTTCTAATACGACGACTGCGAATACTGCGAATGTATCGGTGCCTAATCAACCATCTGCACAGAATCCTGCGTCAACGTTAATACCGCCGTCGACACCTTCCTTCCCATCAGCCGTCTCATACTCTCAAACCTTATCTACATCTGGATCGACCACACCTTCAACTACGCCCACACCAACACCGTCACTACCTCCACTACCAACGACATCAGCACCAGCACCAGTATCCATCCTCCCAGCCACTTCCGCACCTCAAGCACAAGTTGAAATGCAAATGCAAAACAGACCCTTTACTGATTACATCGCCGCTTGGAGCTTTGGAGCCTCCGCACAGCAACCAGGCATTCCCACGAATTTGATACCAGCTTCCCTTCTTGCCAATCCTGCTGCCTTTCCATTTCTCGCGAATTTAAGTGCGTCATATGTCAATGCCGGTGGGGGACAAAATCATGCGCCAGGGGCTGGCATCGGTGGTGTTGGTGTGAATGCGGATGGTGCAGGTCCAGGAACGACGAATCCAGTGGCTCCGGCGGGTGTACCTGTATCTACGCCCGCACCTGCACCACCTGTCGTGTCGGCGTTCGTTGGACAGCAGGAGAGTTGATTGTTGATTTTGTGATCTGCGCTTGTTTTTTATTATTGATGACAGTGTGAGGAAATGGTGTTTGTGTCATGGTGTTTATTTGCCCTGCTTAATTTTCACATTAGCCCTCGAGTCTTGTTTTAAAGCAATATCGGTATATATCAAGAATTCTAGTAATATAACTCGCATGGGTTGAAGATTGAAACGTGTTTGTCATTTTGGCTCTTCTCCATTGAGGTGTATTCTGCTTGTCCCCACCGCTAGGGTTTTCGCCATTCACTTTGTACAGCTTGAGGGGTAGCATCCGCGGATGCGGTGCGTTGTAAGTTATAGTTCTTCCCTTCTCCCGACACCGACTGGATTCTTCGATGATCAATTCTCAATTGCGAGTTTCAACTAGAGAGTGGCTTATGGTTGAGAGTGTCTGGACCTTCAAAGAATACAGTGAAAGTTATGTGGCAAATGGTCACTCCTAAATCAGCTCATCCGAGTGAATCCGACTAGATCGGACTGTTGATAAATTTCTCTTGTTCACGGACACTCTTCTTGCCAGGTTGTGAGATAGGTTACGAGCAATCCGTGACGTCGTATCACGCAACGGCACTAAATGCTGCCTGCTGCCTCGCATGCACACATTCTCTGATTACCTCCCTTCAGTCCTTCGCTATATTCAACCAGTTTGTCGCCAATCCGACCACGCCTCCTCTGACCTGCTGGATTATAGCATGTCCTTCTGACCATTTTCCTGGTCTCCAATCCCACATTCACAAAGGGAAGCCTTACGCCATGTGTCGATGAAAAGAAATCCCCAGAAGATTGTACTCGGGCGCTGAATGTCATAGGTTACGAGAATATCAAGGGCTGCTTGAGGCTATTACCTCGACTAAAGACTTGGCGTCTTCCATTTAGGTTGACTCCGTTGGATGTGATTCGAATGAGTGCTAGGCACCGAGCACCAACTGCGCCCGAATCTCCCCAAACCCCATGCCGCTTCGACTTCTTAGTTCACGGGAAGCACTGATTAAATGAAGCTACCTCAGGCTCGATTCACAGGCGCTGTCTGGGTCATTGACTCCAGACTTGGTAAAGGTCCTGAGGCATGCACCCCATCGCGACTTGAATTGGTTTCCACCGAAACCAGAACGTTACTTGCTGAACAAGGGATAGATTCTCATGGAAAAAACTAATGACTACGACAAGTGCA
The DNA here is from genome assembly GCA_018524725.1 of Podaxis mareebaensis. Lineage (NCBI taxonomy): Eukaryota > Fungi > Basidiomycota > Agaricomycetes > Agaricales > Agaricaceae > Podaxis > Podaxis mareebaensis. Next base: position 10,955 of record JAEUWP010000588.1, on the reverse strand, counting down.
AAGAGACCTCCAAGAGAAGCAACCGTTGAGTCTAGAAGACGCCAGCGCATTCTGCATTGCAAGCCCAAAAGATGGGCCGCTATTGAATCTCAGCTGAATATTATGTATAAGAAAAGTCCAGGTGAAATGGATGCGAGCGTGTGTCCTTGATCAATACTCAACATTCTTCCTGTTCTCCAAACCTCAAGCATGACATCGTTCGGATCCTGTCCTAGCAGCCTGGACGTATTAAGTCAGCGGAACGCAATGAATTCCTCGTATTGTGTTTGCCATGGACATTGTAAGTTATTATGGCGGCACTCCACATCGGCAAAGATTCCTATTGTTCTCTCGCTCTTGAAGAGCTGGCTCGTATAGAGCAGGTCACCTAAACACCGCTACTTTTGTGCAATCGAAATAAGTCCACCAAAATTTCTTAGTTTTCTTATTCCTCTGGTAAAAACGCTTCTTTCGCTTGTCTGAACAAAACGTCCAGACAGAATTTTATTCCATTAAGAATTGACGGAGCTATTCCTTTGGGTGCTTCACACAATGGCCACATGTTCCAAATGAGGAAGGTACTTCCAAAAATGGTGATTACATAATCTAGTCTTTTGGTGGCCCATTGTATAAAGGGTCTCAAAGCCTTTGAGAATGTGTGTTGTAGCCTATGGGTCCGGATGTCACTCTGATCCTTGCGACGAACTCGCAATGAATGCGACCAAATCTAGTCACGACGATTATTTATTTTTATTTTTATTTTCAGAACTTCTTCCCCACCGAGATGGCCACTGCACAAAAGTAGCGGTGTTTAGGCGCTGCGCACCATAGCACAGTGCTTATAGCGTGGGGTAATGAACCCATGAGAGAGTGGGAACCCAGAATCTGAAAGCATCATTTGCACTAGACCCGAGTCGTGCCAACAATTGAACCTCTGATTCAAATAAATTCTGACCCTCAACAAGCCGGTGGCATGCTATCCACTACAGTCACCTCTGTCTTAACCCATGGTAGTTGGTGGAAGGTCTGAGCTATGGGTTATGACAGAGTATGGGTTATGAGAGAGATGCGAAAAAAATGGTATTAGAAAATCGATTAAAATTCTGATTAAATTTATTTAGCCATGATAGCTACCTATGACATTGAAAATAAGTAGTTCTGAATGTTCTAGTTCCCAGATTTAATGAAATAATCGTCAATCTGTGTCTCTACCAAGTTAGCTGTCTCCTCTAAGTGAAGTTCACGATTAAAAGCAAGCAATAATTGTTCCAGCCTGCGAGAGAATGGATGGGATGTTGTTGCGAGGTAATTACTCACGAGAGTGGAAGCCTGTAAAAGATCTTTGTGGCAAGGGGGTTCAATAGCTGAGTCATCCTCCAATGTGTCGTCCTCTCTGCCATTGATCTCACTGATCTACTGCATCCTGTGTGATTTCATCACTGCATTGAAAACTTCTTGTTCCATCATCTATTCCCCTTTGCTCATGGTCAGGGTTGTGGAAGTATTTCTCACTTGAGCACTGTGTAGCCCTTCTCAAGAATTTGAAACTAGACTTAGTAGGGGGTATAATAGATGTGAAATTTTTACAGAATGACGGTTCGACTTCTGAGTTTCCTCCCAGTTCCCAGGTTACGATGATGAAATGCCCAAATGTTACTATCCTAATGTGCTAAGTACTATTTATGGCAGTGGGTGCTATAGGGTTTCGAGCTGAAATAGCTGCTTACAAATCCCTGCAAATGAACTTCGTCACATGGAAACCCTATGGGTTATTACAGAGTATGGGTTATGACAGGTATGGGTTGGGACAGAGGTGACTGTGCTTACTGGTGGGACCTCAAGCTCAGCTGCCTCAAGTAAAGTGGACCTATATAATCCTTTAGGTCATTCCAAATTCCCTTGGGTACTCATCATGGTCTCATTTTCCCATATTCTTGTGCTCTCAGCTGGTTGCCTCATTGTCATGCAGTGGCTGGACACATATGTCCATGAACATAGAGCAAACCCAAAGTGCCTTCCATTGCCTCCTGGACTGAAAGGATACCCTATGATTGGGAACCTTTTCGACCTTCCTCTCCATAAACCATGGCTTGTGTACAACCAATGGCTCAAGACATACAGTCAATGCTACTGCTATCTCAGACCTTGAGGTTGTCTCATCAGCTAACCCACAGGCGATATGATTTACCTCAGCATTCTGGGACATGGCTTCTTGATCTTGGGAAGCCTGGAGAAGTCATATGACATTTTCGAGAAATGTTTGAACAATTACTCTGATCACCCACCCATGCCTATGATCGCTGACCTGTAAGTCATTCGTGCATTGCACATTGACGTCTATTGAAGTCTTGCTTTCTTAGCATGGGGTGGGACTTCAACTTGTCATTGATGCCTTATGGTTCATAGTGGTGCCGCCATCATTGTACATTCCATGACCATTTCAACTCAAATGTAGTGAGCAGATATAGGTCCATTCAGCTTTCCAATGCTCATGCCTTCCTCCAAAATCTCCTTGAGTCCCCTGATGAATTTATGAGCATTATTTGCCTGCAAGTAAAACAATGCCGAATTATGTGCCCATGAAGTAACAGCATGATGTAGGATGTTTGCAACAATGATCATGAAAGTCTCATATGGTATTACAGTCAAGGACTGGAATGATAAATACATCAAGAATGCTGAGGAGGCCCTCCAAGGTATTTCTGAAGCTGCAACCCCAGGACACTTCCTTGTTGATTTGTTTCCAATAATGAAATATATCCTGAGCTGGATCCCAGGTGCCGGTTGGAAGTGCAAAGCTAAACATTACTGGGACCTAAACTATAAGGTGTTCAATGAACCATTTGAGCTAGTCAAAGAGCAGATGGTGATAGTTATTTCAACTGTGTTTGTCCTCATGCTCTAGTGCCTTCACAGAAAGAAGGAAAGGCTATTCCCTTGATCTGTACCCAACTAATTGAAAGTTTGCCTGAAGAGAGACACCCTGGTTGGATGGAAGAGGAAGTGATCACCAGGCATATGTGTGCTGTGGCATATTCTGGTTAGTGCTTTTTCAAACTGCTCAAACTCTCAAAGGCTCATCTATATTGTAGGTGGAGCTGATACTGTAAATGCCTTCCCCTGTAATTCACTCAATTCTTGCTGACAGGTGTAATGGCACTTCCAGACCATCTTTGCAGTGCAAACATTCTTCCTTGTGATGTGTTTATACCCAGAAGTCCAAAAGAAAGCTCAAGCCAAACTTGACAGAATTCTTCAGGGCCACCTTCCAGAATTTCATGATCACCCCTCGCTACACTGCATCAATGCCATGGTGAAGGAGACCATACATTGGCAACCTGTTGCACCCATGGGTAATGTAATATCAAGCTTTCTTGCCACTCTGTTCACACAGAGCGTTAGGTTTTGGATATTCCTCTACAAATGCTGATGAGTACAATGGTTATTACATTCCCAAGGGAACCCTCATTCTTGGGAGCATCTGGTTCATCAGCACTTCCTTGGAACATCCCCAAGACTCAATATAGCTCATGGTCTGTAGGGCCATCCTGCATGATCCACAAGCTTTTGTGGACCCTGAAGAATACATCCCAGATCATTATTTGAAAGATGGCAAGATCGATTTAACGGTTCTTGATCCATTTGCTGCCACTTTCAGCTATGGGAGGAGAATCTGCCCCGGGTGTTTCTTCAGTGAGGAATTGCTGTTCTCAATTATTACACATGTGTTAGCAGTATATGATATCCAACCCAGGCTTGATGGTGATGATAATGAAATAAAACTCAAGCCCAAATACACAAGCAGATTGATGTCATGTGCTGGGTCTACTTACATGTGGGTGGGTCTTATTGCTAAAATGTGTCTAGGTATCCCATTCCGTTCTCGTGCAGGATTACTCCATGTTCGAAGGTGGCAGAGGCTCTCGTTCGCAACTCTGAGCTTACAGGGTAATAGCTTTTATCCTGTCACAATTTTTTGGAGCCTCATCAGCAAAACATCCAAAAGATGTTATTGACTTGGAGACCTTAAGAAACTCTGACATCATTCTGTGCATATCAGATACTTAGAAAATGTTGGCTCTGAGAATACCAAGCAAATGAATTCATGTACTGAAATTACCAGATAAAAAACATCCTTGTGAGATATTGCCTAACTGGGTAAAAGCATGTTGGTGAGATGACCAGCATGTTACCATCATCTGTGGAACAATGATATATTAAACCATCATTATCAATGCATGACCATCATAGACCCATCATTGTAAACACCTTACCATCATTTAGGTATCTTTTTGATGACCTTATCATTATTGAGGGGCTGGAATTAAATATTTTGAAGTGCAAGGGAGATGCCTTTGTGTATCAAGAAAGGACTTACAAGGACCTAGAACTGACCTCTCCCTCTAATGGGACAAAGCAGGTAGTGGGTTATATATTATAATAACACAAGGTCCAGTAAGCCCTGATAGCTCAACTGGATAATTGTCTGGCTACTCCCAGGAGGTCTTGGGTTCAAGTCCTGGTCTGGCCAATTCTAATGCACCTTGTAAACTCAATAGAGGTGTGTTGGGATAGATCTTCAGAAGGTTGGTGGTTCAAGCTCCTGTTTAGTAAATTTTGGTGTTGTAACTGATGGTAAGCCTAGTATACTTTGGACATGATGGGACTACCTGGTATACTTTGGACATGATGGAACTGCCTTGTATTCATCCCCTGATATAGTAAGCTCATATAACATTGGGTATGTATGCATTCAGATTTGACAGAAGCCATGACTGGTAGTGCTTGGACATAACTTGTAGTCCTTATCCTGACTTGTATGACCTTGACAGGTCTGAGCCTTTTTACTGATGCCTGCACCCCCTAGTACAATATACTAATACCCACACCATACCAGTTCATTCGTATGTTTGTTTATGTACACTAATCTGATGTGTGTAGTGCTTGACCCTCTTACTCTTGGGAATCAAAAGCAGAAGTCTAACCTTGACCTCTACTATCACCACCACACCCACATCATGATTAATGGGCTAGCTTCATTCTAGAGCTGTTGCCATTGCAAACTGAATAATATTAGATGTTGTAGACACTTTAAGACTAGACGCACGCTCTACACATCCTACACTGTTTCTTAGTCATACATCGTTCTTCTGCATCTGTGAGCTAAACAGGCTGAATGACCCTGGTACTAAATATCACCACCACACTTCGCTCTCATGCTCAGCAATCGTTCTATGGATCCCTGTATAATCAATAGCTCATCAGGTTGGGCCCCCACCACTGATCAACGTGCACTGGGCCATTACTTCAATTTGTAACCATGAACACAACCACATGCCAACAGGAGTCTCCTTCCCTTTAGAACACGCAATGACGCAGACTTGAACTTCTGACTGAACCAACAAATCAAACGAGACAGCCACCATACATGGTCCACAGGAATTAGAAGTGGGAAAAGAGCTGCTTGCTCTTATTATTGACTTATGCGGCATTCAGGCGACTTTACTAGAGAAGAATCAGTTGATGGAAGAAGCTTTACAGCCTTCAAATGGTCAAGTGATCACCTTGGGATGTTATTCGACCTTATGCCACTGTCACTCACGATTATGGTTACTAGAATATAGAGGCCGTGAAGGATCCAGTGTTTGGATCTCATCTGTACCTGCCCTCATTAATTGTTATCCTTTCAGGTGATGTTTTCCTTAACACCTATTCCTTCTTCATGCAATGCAAATCTATGAAATTCCCAAATATTATTTAATCATCATTCATGAATACTAACAGAAAGAAGTACAGCAGCAACTATGTAGGTACATAAGGTGGTATCCACGAAAATCCAAGAAAAGAGACAAGAAACAAGTAGATGCACGTCAGCACAGAACACATGGGAGAGGTAAGGATCATAAGTATGGATGTAAAAATCTCTACAAGAATTATGCTGCAAAAAATGAAAACAACAAATGATGAGTCAAGTGGAGCCTCTGTGGGGGAGGGAGAGGAAAACTGGGAAAAGCAAATGTGCACCATGCACTGCGAGAAGAACAATATAAATAGTTCAAAAGTGGGAGTGAAACAAAGAAGAGAAAACCTGCAAAAGAAAGGTGGATATACCATCTCTATCGTCCTAATCCCAGACCCGAACCAGCAGGAGCTTTCAGTGTACTAGCACCAACAATCCTCTTCACCTCATTCTCAAGATATTGCTGCCTCGCAGCCGCAGCTGCACACTTACTCTCTGCCACAAACTCCTCTAGCAACTTAGGTACAGGAGGCACTTTGGGGACAGTGGAATCCACTCCCCGCAATTGCCTCGACATGTTTGAGGAACCGTTGTTGTGCCCCTCTGCTCTTCTCTGTATCGAGGAAGCTCACATGACTATATATGCTCCCACTCCATCTGCTATTGCGTGTGGTTTTGTTGCTACCAGATACATCAGGGTCATACCCTTCGTCGGAGAGGTATAACATCAATCTGGGCCAATGAGAGCGATGGTTGGAGAAGGGGACCTCATTGTCCAGATAATATGACACATCTTCCACATCATCATCATACACATATTCACTGTCATTGTATGTTCCTCTTGTCGAGGAATCAAATGGTCCAGAAACACCTCCATTACTGTTCCCTTGCCCAAGCCCATAGTACTCCTCAATCATAAAACTGTCATACTTCCCACTCCTGCTCCCACTCATTGCACTCAATCTATCCCCAGCCACAGATATATTCAACCCCGATGAAGGTGATGTTGACACTGGTGGATTGCTTCCACTGGTGTTTGGATTCATGATGGATGGGGCATCACTCCACTGGAATGCCTCGAAACTTCTCCTAGTAGCAATAACACTGGCTTTTAGCTCTTCCTCCATCCTCTTCACTTGTCATCAGTTCTCGACTCTCTAAACCTCACAAGCACGCCTCAGACATTCTCCATCCCGCCATTGTCCTCCTCTTCATGGCGGCTGCTAAGTTTGTTGGACACATCATCTTCCCAAGCAGATCTAGGGGACATTGTACATGGTGCTGGAGAGGTATCTGTATTAACAGAGAGATTATTAGTGTGTAACAGGAGTTTGTTATGGTTGCCGGAGATGGAGAGGACAGGGAAGGGGGACTCTCTGCCTCAGATGCTGGTGCTCCTGTTCGCGTTGGGCGTATTGATAACAGGAATGTTCAAAGCTCCATTCATAGTCCCATTTGTATTTGCACAGGTCCCAGTGCTCACACCAGTGGAAGTGGTGGAACACCCTGCTGGCTCAGCTGCTTTTGTACCCTCACCCTCAACACACTTCCGGCAGCTGCAGACGAAGGATTAAAACTTGTCGGTGGAACACCATTGCTCTCCCACTTCCATTTCCACCAGCACCACTGCCTTTGAAACTCGGGGACATCACCAACAAAGGTGACAGCAATGGCAATCCACATCACCACGGTATCCACATTCGTGCTCAAGTTTTCATTCTGGGTTGCCACAGCATCAGTAACAGTGGGGACACTAGACAAAGCACTGAATGGCAGTGGGCTTGATAGTGGAATATCATAATGGGAAAACTTGCTCAGTAGACCATGTGACTGTGAATGTCTTTCTGAGGGTGGTGATCCTAGAGTTACCATTGGGCTGCAGGGCATGGACGAAATGTGACCCGATGATGGAAGTGGTGATGTTGAATGCGCCATTGGAATAAGTGACATCCAACCAGTGATAGGTGTGTCAGCATGCAGGGTTGACAAGGAAACTTGTCTCGACAGACCACCTTGTGGTTGGGACTGTTGATGTGAGAGTAGGGGATGGGAAGGCGATCGAGGATGATCACTGAGAAGATCTGTAGGCCCCGGATGGTGTGGTGTGCTTGGAGCACCTGATACCACTGTGGTTGTGGGCATAGGATTTGAAGGAGTAACCACCACTTCAGGGCATTGGGGACGCCAGAGCCAGCAGTGGAGCTGAGATCAAGACCTGTATGCATTGGAGGCAATGAAATCATCAGCTTTTTCTTCGAATTGGATGTATGCGATTGTAGCTGTGGTTGTGGAAGGGATAGACTAGCCGAGGCAGGCAAAGCAGGTGATTGTGTGATCGTTGCCAATGATGGAGTAGCAGTTGGTGATGCAGGTGTACTCATCTGTGAGGGTGAGGATGCTGTCGAAAACATATCCCCAGACATCCCAAGCCCAAGGTCCATCCTGAGTTGTCCTTCACTACCTCCAAGAGATCCAAGAAATATCATGGGTGCACCAGTATCTCTATTCAATGTTGTCGCAAATCTCTCTGTGATAGGCAACGCAGGTGGTTCCTCATCCTTGCTCTCCACCAAGTCCCCCTTATCCAAATCCCCTTTCAACAACTTGTTCTCTAGGCGGAAGAACAGACCCTTGGTGTTTTTCATGTCCTCCTCTTCCTAAGCATCCTTCTTCATCCACTCCTTTTCGACTTTCATCCTCTGTCAGTCTCCTAGCCCCTGGCATCGTCGGAGTGGAATGAGTGGCTTGTGATTTAGCAGTGGCTTGGCAAGGGACCTCTCCCGTCTATGAGGATCATTGCTTCCTGCCATAGTCTCAGAAGCTGCATCTGGATGGTCAAGAAGCTAGCACCAGAACTGGGGACGGATAGTCCCAATGCATCCACAGTATCATAAGAATAATTATAAAATTTAATATGTATATATAACGTTTGTGGGGTCACATAGTCTAATGGTATGTTGTTTTCTCTATTGTTGTTCCCTTGTTTAGTTAGCTTCTCATAGTGTTGGGTTCAACTCATTTAATGGACAAGTCTTTACTAGTTGAGCTGATATATCCAAAGTAATGTCTAAGTCATCAAAATCATCAGGATACTGTTGCTGGTCCCAACAATGTCTGAGGTATGGAGGTTATCTACTGTAGCTAGAATAATGACCATAACCTGTTACGGAATCACGAAAATCATGATGCTCGGATATAGTGGTCCACCAAAAAAAGGGCTTACCCCCTTGGTTCGATAATGAAGGGGGATCCAGCAATGATGATGTGTACCGACCACCCAGTTATCATCATCGGATAAGGAGAGCAAAAAGGGACACAACTGGAGTTCAAGTTTGTCCGAGCCGCCGGCTAAATTGACTTCCTCCGCGCCTGTCCGCACATTCCAAATCTTCACCGTCCGATCTTCTGATCCGGAGGCAACTCGCGTGCCATCGGGCGAGAAAGCGACAGACAACACCGAATCCGTGTGGCCCTCCAACTGCGCTTCCTCCTCGCCTGTCCGCACATTCCAAATCCTCACCGTCCGATCTTCCGATCCGGAGGCAACTCGCGTGCCGTCGGGCGAGAAAGCGACAGACCGTACCCGATCCGTGTGGCCCTCCAACTGCGCTTCCTCCTCGCCTGTCCGCACATTCCAAATCCTCACCGTCCGATCTTCCGATCCGGAGGCTACTCGCGTGCCGTCGGGCGAGAAAGCGACAGACCGCACCCAATCCGCGTGGCCTTCCAACTGCGCTTCCTCCTCGCCTGTCCGCACATTCCAAATCCTCACTGTCCGATCTTCCGATCCGGAGGCTACTCGCGTGCCGTCGGGAGAGAAAGCGACAGACCGTACCCGATCCGTGTGGCCCTCCAACTGCGCTTCCTCCTCGCCTGTACCCACATTCCAAATCCTCACTGTCCGATCTTCCGATCCGGAGGCAACTCGCGTGCCGTCGGGCGAGAAAGCGACAGACCGCACCCGATGCGTGTGGCCCTCCAACTGCGCTTCCCTCTCGCCTGTCCCCACATTCCAAATCCTCACCGTCCGATCTTTCGATCCAGAGGCAACTCGCGTGCCGTCGGGCGAGAAAGCGACAGATAACACCTCCTCCGTGTGGCCCTCCAGCTGCGCTTCCTCCTCGCCTGTCCGCACATTCCAAATCCTCACCGTCCGATCGAACGATCCGGAGGCAACTCGCGTGCCGTCGGACGAGAAAGCGACAGACAACACCCAATCCGTGTGGCCCTCCAACTGCGCTTCCTCCTCGCCTGTCCGCACATTCCAAATCCTCATCGTCCGATCGAACGATCCGGAGGCTACTCGCGTGCCGTCGGGCGAGAAAGCGACAGACCACACCGAACCCATGTGGCTCCCCAACTGCGCTTCCTCCTCGCCTGTACCCACATTCCAAATCCTCACCGTCCGATCTTCCGATCCGGAGGCAACTCGCGTGCCGTCGGGCGAGAAAGCCACAGACCGCACCCAACCCGTGTGGCCCCCCAACTGCGCTTCCTCCTCGCCTGTCAGCACATTCCAAATCCTCACTGTCCGATCTTCCGATCCGGAGGCAACTCGCGTGCCGTCGGGCGAGAAAGCGACAGACCGAACCCGATGCGTGTGACCCTCCAACTGCGCTTCCTCCTCGCCTGTCCGCACATTCCAAATCCTCACCGTCCGATCGAACGATCCGGAGGCTACTCGCGTGCCGTCGGGCGAGAAAGCAACAGACCACACCGAACCCCTGTGGCCCTCCAACTGCGCCTCCTCCTCGCCTGTCCACACATTCCAAATCCTCACCGTCCCATCAGACGATCCGGAGGCAACTCGCGTGCCCTCGGGCGAGAAAGCGACAGAATTGATGGCCGAACCTCCACCCATGCAGTGTTCCATCAGTCCCCAGGAGTTGGGTAGACCCATTACGACACTTCGTGGCCCCTTCACCTGTGCACCATAAACTTGACGCATCAAGCACTTCTTGGGAATCCATGCGAACGCTGACTGGTAAACCTCGAAACAATGCTGCTCAATACCCTCAAAATTCATCCGCAGAAATCGACAGGCATCATCAACGAGCGGTCGCAGGTCTTCATCCGCGGTCTGGATGCGCTGCCATGATACATCAGCACATGGACTTTGCTTTCTCATGATTAAGACTTACCGAGAGAGCGGCGCTTGCACTGAGAAGCGACTTAACCCCTGTCCTCAGTTCACCAACGATACTCAGACACTCCATCCAATGCAACAGGTGGGTTT
>JAEUWP010000418.1:0-80340 GCA_018524725.1 Podaxis mareebaensis | reverse complement strand
CTGTATACAGAAGTCACTCTTAGATATTTTCACACTTTTTTGACTCAAATATGCTCGCATTTGGCTATACTATAACACAGGTATGTACTTCTACTGAATGGGAGCAATGGTATAGTCGGATGCACCCACTATCTGAGCATATCCATCTGTTGACTATCCATAACACGTCACACCCATGGATTGGGTCACGGATTTGTGACAGTAGCATCTGTGTGGGTCCCTATTCCTATTCTTGTCTTAGTTTCTACTCTTGTCTCACTCTGCTCTGTAGTTATGCTTCTATTGACCCTTGGACTCATAGCATTACTTTGTTATAGTTACCTCTTTAGGACTTTAGAAGTAAAGCTTAAATAGCTGCTCATGTACTGGAAGTGCAAGCTTCCTATATTCTCAAATTCAGAATATTGCTTTGCTTTATCTCTGGATTGATGTTAGTTCATGATCAGTGTGGTAGTAAACTCTCTATTGGTCATATCCTTGAGTGATAGAAGTTCAACCTCTTGAGTGTGCTTAACTGGACACTTGCCTTGCCACCTTCTTATCATGATCCTTCTTGCTAGATCCTAGTGCCTCTGTGAACCATCTAGTGAGATAGCCACCCCCTAGCAAAGCTTAGGTGACTAGTGATAAGGACCAACCTAACATAAAGTAAGTAGAGCTTAGCTTTACAATCATTTATACATAGCATGAGAATAGCAGGTCTGCCTTCTGCTTTATCTTCTTGCCACATGAGAGCTCTACCTGCCTCAACAGGATAACTGGCATAACAGCTAAACCTACAGAGTAGCCTGTGACCTTACAAGTCATATCTCTCCCTAGGTAGTCCCTGCAAGATTTCCAACCAGCCTCTAGTTCTCTCAGGAGAACAGATGGATATTCTGCTTCAGGAACTTAATAGTGTCAGGTTGTCTTAGGACAGTATCTTTCCACACTGGCACAATATCCATACTGTGCCTAAGTAACATATAAAGCACTTTTATCTACACTATGGAATTCCTGCCTCAATCACAGCAGATCAAAATCTATGATGGGCAGAAAAAGCTGCTAAAGCATTTTATTCTACCCTAGGAATTGATTTATGACTATCCACTATATACTATACTCAATCTAATGGAGCTACAGAATGCTCACATCAAGAACTGGAAGTATACCTTTGGAAGTATTGCCACAAAGATCCCAAATCCTGGGCTGACAAACTATCACACTTCAAATACAAGTATAACTCAACACATGCTGAAAATGAGAAGACTCCATTTGAACTCCTCTATGGCTATAACCCCCCATCCATTCCTGAACTCATCACTTGAACTAATGTCCCTGCCTCAAATAAAAGATATTCAACATAGATCAATCCAGGTGCAATGCAGCTAAAGTGATGAAACTTAATGCTAAAGGAATAGTTGCCCATAGAATGCCTTCTACATCTCTCTCCTGAAACAATACAAGAAGACTAACCAAAACATAACTAAACCTGAACCTTCTCAACCTGAATTAATAGATAGCAAAGAAGAATATAAAATTGAATCTATTATTAACCACAGAATTCACTGAAGCTAAACTTCCTATCTCATCCACTGGAAAGATTATCCAAATTCAGACAACACTTGAGAAGATGAAAAAACTTTCAAGAGTCCTAGTAGAATATAAAAAGAGACATTTCATTCCTCCATTCCAAAAACCCACCACTCATACTTCCTCTCATGTCAAATGTTAGTTCTTTCTCTGTCAACAACTATGCAGCCATTGAGCCAACATCATTGCAAACCAAGAGCTTCACAGAGTTCCTCAACAGACTTTCCAATTAGAAGAACTAACAGTGACTGTTACTTAGGCATAGTATGGACATTGCACCAGTGCAGAGAGATACTGTCCTAAGACAACCTGACACTATTAAGTTCCTAAGCAGAACACCCATCTATTTTCCTGAGAGAACTAGAGGCTGGCTGGAAATCTTGCAGGGACTGCCAAGGGAGAGATATAACTTGTAAGGTCACAGGCTACTCTGTTGGTTTAGCTGTTATACCAGTTATCCTGTCAAGGCAGGCAGAGCTCTCACATGGCAAGAAGATAAAGCAGAAGACAGACCTGCTATTCTCATGCTATGTACAAATAATTATAAAGCTAAGTTCTACTTACTTTATGAGCTATCTAAATACTAGAGCAACTGCTATTCTACATGTCCTAATCAAGACATTTGTAGTTACTTCAGTGTTCTAATTATACTAGACTGAGCCTGAGGTAAGATGAGATCTACTGAAAGAGGACTATTACTATACAGAGTATCACTGAGTCTGAGTACTAAATATAGTATGACTCTGAAGATCTGAGATGTGGCCAATGACCAAGGCATGAATCAAGACAAGATGGGAGAGGACATAGAATAACAGAGAAGATAGGAGAGCTGGCTAGTGATGATGTGGAAAAAGTGAGAAGTAGCATGGATGACAACAGAAACAAGAGGAGTGTAACAGTGACTATGTTGCAATGTCTCTCTTAGACCATCTCAAGTTCACTATCATCCAGAATGAACTATCCCCTATCACTAATATGAACCCCTTCTATCACAACCAACATCCAATCCCTGTTCAGTCATCTATGACACCTACCAGCAATCCACTACATGCTGATCTTCTAGACTGTACAATAAGCATTCCAGAAGATGAAAACTATCAGAGTTTCCTTTAGCAAGCCCTTACCACTGTTCACTGAAAGAACCCAGATAGTGATCCATTGAGACAACATGATCAAGTGTTGGACTCATAATCATCTGGAGATCCTCCCTATCTCCCCAATTCATATAACCTCTCTAGTCATGTCTACCCCACTGCTACTGCACTCACCCAGGCAGCTAGATATCCCAGCATCCCAAACATACTCATCATGGCCATTCAGAGAGATTGGAACCCTCCTACTCCCAAACTAGGAGACAAGTTATGGTTCAATTTCTGAGATGCCACTATCAGAGCATCCCAACCTATCTACAATGTCACATCACAGTATAGAACTCAACACCAGATTAGCTATGCAAAGAACCTTATCTGGTGGGCCTGTACCTTCCTCACTGCCACCTCAACTGCAGAGGTCCCCTCCTTTATTGCCTCACTCCAGCAATGTTATGGAAATAAGCACACCTCAATGAACACCCCCTCCTCAAAATCCTCCTCCTCTACTCACACCCAATGCACAGAGATGAATTGAGTATCTTAGTCTCAAGAGTCCAATACAACAGATACTGGAAGCTGAATATGAATTATGCCAGAGACCTATCCCTGACAATATCAACAAGACTAAGGAATCCTTGTTGCTGAGGGAAGAGCCTACTCCTACAAATCACACACTGACCCCTTCATTCCAGAGACCCTTTAGTCTCAAGCTAAGGTTACAGTTGAACAGAAGCCAGATATCTCAACCTACCTGAACCTACCAACCCTCATAAACATCCTTACTCTATAAGGTGACATGAACCATATTACTCAATATCCCAATTGGGAGCACCACATTTGATGACACACCTTACCTCTTACTATTGCAAAACTCCTACCTCCCAATCTCCTTAGGGTGTAGGCTCAAGGTTGTTAGCTCTGTCTTGAAGTAGGACATATTGCTTCCAATTGTCCTAACCATCAATGCTGATTTTGTCAAGGATGCAATCACCACTCATAGTAATGTACTCAACAACCACAGACTCCTGTTATTCCCTCTTACTATCAATCCCTTGTCAATGGTCCTACATACAAAGAAGCCAAGAAGCATGTTGAGTTTCTCACCAATGCTCTGACTCTAGGACAATGAGGACAACAGAATATTTTATATGAAGATGCCTTTACCCTCATTCCTAGACCTATCCTTCATGACAAGAGTCTACCAGAGGACACCACTACTGAGTACACCTTTAACCCCATTACAAAACAAACCAAAAGGCACCATGTCACTGCCAACAATGTCCCTATCCTGAATCAACCCAAATGCTGTCTCATTGAGGTCAATACTTGTTATAGGTAGATCAATCTGGAGTTCAATTATACAAAGGGGATGATGTTACAATCATCATTTTCCCTCATGCCTGTTGCCATTGTCCTTCATTATTCCTTTCTGCTAGTTCATTATCTTCTCTCATTCATTGCCTTGATTTATACCTTGGTCATTGGCTATATCTCATCTATTCCAAGTTGTACTATACTTAGCATTTGGACTCAGTGTTACCAATTATGGATAATCCCTCATTTGAGGAGATCTACTATCTTACCTCAGGCTTGGTCTAATATTATTAGAAAACCAAAGTAGTTATGAGCTTCTTGATATAGATATGTAGTATAGCACTTTCCCCTCTATTAAAGTAGCTTGTAAAGTAAGTAGAACTTAGCTTTACAATTACTTGTACATAGTGTAAGAATAGCAGTCTTTTCTCTGCTGTATCTTCTTACTGCATAAGAGCTCTACCTGCCTTGACAGGATGACTGGCATAACAGCTAAACCTCTGGAGAGGCCTGCAACCTTATAAGCCATATCCCTCCCAGTGGCAGTCCCTGTGAGATCTCTGACCAGCCTCTAGTTCATTTGTGAATGGACAGATGTTTTGATTCAGAACTTAATAGTGTTGGGTTGTCTTATGACAGTATCTCTCTGCATTGGTGTGACATCCATACCATGCCTAAGTAACAATGTCAATACAGGAGAAATTCAATGCTTACAGCTTGGTTGACTAAGATAGAATTGGTTTTTACTCTTGGCTGTGGTCAATGGACATTCCAAAGCCATCTATCCTTTTGGATTCATGCACATTGACATCACCTGTGTAAGGCAGATCACCATCCAGACAAGCCAATCCTGTCAATGGAGAAAGCTTGTAGCAAGTATCAATACCATCATTACCATCACCTTGAGGCTATCAACCAGCAGCTATGCCAGCCAACCATCCCCCATTTGTATCCTTCATCATGGACACACTAGCCCAGCTGGTGAGAGCTGTAACTGTTGCTCTTTCCTCAATCTGTGAGTGTCAGAGGCCCAGGCTAATTGAAGGTCACACTCACAAGAAAACTAAAGTGCTGACACTAATGCTGTGCTTGAACCACAGAATCTCAATGGCCATCTCCGGGAGCAATTCATGACATGATCAAATGACCAAAACACCCTGTAGTTGCCATCACACAGGATATAAGGTTTTCCTATTATGCTTTGTCTCATATCTCGTGTTCAAAGCCCTCCAGGCCTCCTTGCTATTTATTTCTGCATTCTGTATCTTCCTTGATGCATGTCACTGCCCGTCAGAGTGGGATTAGTGGATGCATCTTCCTAAGAAATCTGTGCTGTTCGGTTTGCATCTCTCAGTAGCAAACAGATCTATGCTGACAAAAACCAGCATTGAATGGCAACTACGGAGCTTCCTCTTCGACATCTTGATCATCACTAAATCAGCTTCCTTCCATTTCAGAATACTTACATTAATACTCTTATGTCTTCTCTATTCTTCTTTTTTTATCATCTACTGCCTTGACAAGGGTATGGGACTGAACAGTGACTATAGCCTCTTGTGACGTATAACACCCAACTCCATTGGATATAAGAGCCCAACGCGTGGGGCTATGGAGGGAGATCCAGAGTTCACCTTCCAACCCAAAAAGCTTTTCTCCTGCTCACAACTTCCCAGGAAATGACGAGCAATCTTTGATCAAGAACCAGTGGAAGCTGCAACACAACACATGTGAGCGAGACCGCCGCATGTACAGGTCTTTCTTACTCTCAGAATACATTGGGGTCCCGAGCCATAACAGCCTCGGCCCATAAAACCATTTGGCGACTCCGAAAGAGGAGTCTTCGCGAGATCTCCTCAAAAGTCGCATTTTGTTCCCGTTGTCAACCAATCATATGCCAAATGGCACAAAGCAATATTGCAGTTAGCACTTAGCGCTTATCACACGTGGCAAGAAAGCTGTGCGAGTTCTCTTCGGTATGCAGGAATACATATGTGAAGTCTCATACTAATGGAGATAACGGACCCCGTTGGTGACATTCATTTTCTGCTTGGGATGGCCTCAAATAGTTAAATTAGTCCGGTCAAGGAAGGAAAGACATAAAGTTGGCATCCGTATCATATTCTCCCGAACTCTCTATCCCGAAGTGTCTAACGTCGAGCCTTCGCCGCTCCAATCTGTTCGGATGTAACTATTCAAATGTCAACGATCAAAAGTATTCACATGGGCCATGTAGCCGCCAGAGTCTAAACTAGTCTATGATCCCCAACGACATGCCAGATTGTTTAGTTTTACTGCCGCCGGGTGTCCAGGATAAGGCCTATGGTGCGCAGCACGTCAGAGGTTATTGATTCTCTCCGTATCTCCATGTTACGCGGGGAAGCGGAGAAGACAGGCTCATTTGTCCCCCTATGGATAGTAAGGAGCTGCGTCTTCCGAGAATCGTCAAACAAATAGAACACAATCTACTACTGTATCTGACAATCCTATGGAGGAAGGGTTCTAATAGCGATTGTTTCAACTAGAACCAGAATGCTATCATGCGGATGATGCTCGCCCGAACGTTTACAAAAACACCATATACGTGTTTGTAGAGGCGCATACAGAGTTATCATAAAAGGCCGCTGAGAGGAACGACTCAGACCCCCCCAAAGATTCCTTTGGCTGGATTACTCTATCCACTGCGCGGTTCCAATCGCAGCTCTATTCTACGGAGAACCCCACTCGCCTCACAATAGTTGACTGAAGACTTCGGAAGTTGGAGTGGTAGTCATACCGACAGTATGTCATTCAACTACGGATCCGCAGTGACTAGGAAAAGTGACTCATAATGCATACTCGGCAGACCCCGAAAACCGGTTAATTGTACTGTGTATAAGTATATAGCACCGACGCGCACAATATCTCATCTCAGTCATATTGCATCCGCAATGTCCTACCAGCCCCCGCCATTCAATTACACCCAACCTCCATACGGCCGCATCCCCCTACCCCAACAGTGCGCACAGCCTTTGACATTAGACCCTCTGCTGCAATGCACACGGAAGGGAGTTCCAATTACATGGTCAGTTTCTGAACATCCCTCCACCGCCATCGCGAATATGCTGCTTCCCTATGGCGAAGTCTGGCAAAATCGACCAGCGACCTATCCTCCTACGACGGCTCTGACTATTTGGTCAGGCCCAACACAGGATCGGCCCATTGTGGCTCTGAAAGATCCTTACGTGACGGTCGCGGACGTGCTCCTTGCAGTCTATCATGCGATTAGAAGTGCAGCACAGGAACACTTCCAGCCTACATACCAACCCCTCTTAATTCCCTCTCCACACGCATATCCTCAGCCTGTTTCATACCCCCCTCCCAACGAACAACAGGTTCATCAGTGGGTGTTGAACTATTTGAATGGGCATCGCAGTTGGATGGGCCTCTCATTGAAGGCAAACGAGCCCGATGCCTGGGACCTCCACATACGCCGCTGAGGCGGGCGTTTCGAATTGTTCCTTTTTGTCGTACACCATCCCACCCGCGTTGAGTGCTCTGGACGCCTGCTTAAATTGCGCAGGTTCGCTGCTCGCTCGTCTCGCCCTCGAGAGCGTTTTAACCTGGACCGGACTGACCGGACGGATATATGTTAGGAGCGCATCGACTTAGAACCGACTCGCGATGGATCCAGGTCTTGCATATTTATTCCACACCTTCTACCCTTTTGCGCATTCCTGTCATCGAAAGCAGGAGCAAGAGGACCTGAAAAGGATGTCGTGGACTTTGGGCAGGGAATTACGGCTTCAGCCGATACTACCGTTTGATTTTGACAAACACTGTCAAACATTTCAACTTGAACGTTTGAACCCGGTTACCCTGCCATGTAATATCTATCGACTCACTGAACTGTGAAACAGAATACACACGTAGTCGAAAGAATACGAATTTTATATCTATCGGAATGAGATTTATTTTCGAGGTTGAGAGTTCGATGAGTGAATCTTTCCAGGTGGACCTTGCGTTCCCCGAGCCAGCTTTGCGCAAAATGACTGGACGTAAATTCATCAATGATTTGACTAATATAGTCCTGAAATGATACATATTTACAATGTCACCTGAAGTTTCACGAGCTCAATGCATCAGTCAACGATATTCAAAAGCGATCAGACCATCACGAATTGTACTTTAATAGTCTACATATGATAGGCACTGCGTGGTAATAAATCAAAAGAAGTGGTCAACCCAGTGTATGTGTAGAGGCTGATGACGAATTGGGTGATTTCAATGGTTTCAGGTTATTTACCCCTTGAGAGGGGGCATCGTGGAGTGGGATGCTACGCGTAGATGATACTTCCCAGTCCATGACACCTGTATTCGCCGCTGTCACGGTATCTCTGGTCCATGCACGATTCTGAGCCATCCTTAATACGATCAGCATACGGGTGATTGCCTAGGGTTATCTGAGCATTAGAAGAGATAGCAGGGAAAGAAAGGACTCACGATAACGTAGTAGTACGGCTGTAGGAAAACAGCTTGACTCCAATGATGCTGAGCACGCGTCGCTAGATAGACGATGCCCCAGAGTGTAGCAAATGCTCCACTTTCGACAAGAATGGTGAAGTGTGAAGTATAGAAGGATGCGTGCAACCTTCCGAATGCGATTTCCAACTTCTTGCGCATCGTCAGCAGTCGTACTGTGATAAACGTCGACACTACGATGTTCAACGCAACACAGAGGATGTGAAAAACAGTTCCATAGAGCTCGGACTTGGATTCCCAGCGAGGGTCGCTGGGTTTGGTATCAGCAATCAGGAAAGGAATCGACATTCCTGGTCATAAGTTTGATCAACTCTTAGTTTTTGGTAGTGTAAAGTTCTATGTCAGCTTACCGACATGAGCAAGATAAAGAGGAATAGGGAGGATGAGCAGCCACCACCGGTATCCCCATACGACCATAACGCGGTATATCTGCCCTAAGTATGGGTGCCACTCTCTATATAGGAAGAAGTCGGGCCTCACCATAAAAACATCGCCGAGCCAGGGAGTGAGGGTTGTACTAAATCCGAGTGAACAACGATCGGAGGCTCACAGGTATAGCAAGCCTTACCATACCCTACTCATTACATTTATTGTCATAGAGGCATGCTCCTTGAATATTCGACTTGGCGCCCAACTGTCGGCGGCAGAGCCGCCATCGAATCGAGAGCCAACATATACGTACTCGGCATACTTGAGTTTTCCACCCGCTGCGATGGATGCAAACGCGAAAAGAAGGCCCGAGTACACCGTAATCCCCCAAAACACCTTGCCACGCTTCGGTCGAGTCAGCAAAACCCGTAACAACTGAATGTACAGCATCAATAATGCGCCTGTTCCTGAGTTCAAAACCTTGAAATTCTTCTTCCCATGAAGGCACGCACCATAGCTGAGAGTCGCAATGAGAACACCATCAAACACTGCTCTCTCGACCCTTGGATCGACCTTTTCCGAATCTGAGTCCATGGCTGTTATAGCCCTCCCAACGGCTTCAGCGATCGAGTAGTAACGATGTTTAGTGAGCCAGAGTAAGCAGGAGATGGCGTTGTAACGAGGGAATGGCAGATTTGAAGAAGCACTAGTATCGGTGGTTTATATATTTCTCGTTGTCGCCAGTCCCTGCGAACCATCTATGGATAGCCCTGACAGATGGCCAACGCATCAATGATTCAACCTTGTTCATAAGGTGGGAACTATCTTTGGCCCAATCCGGTTGCGGATCCCATCATACCATTCGACGAGCCATAACTAACCTTGGATACTTAATCTGGGGGCAACTAGACCACATTATATAGCAGTACATTCGTGCAGACCCACAATGATCGGCGAGAGTTACTTGGGTCAACCCGCGACTTTGATCATTTATTAGTGGGAAGTCATGATGGGATGTGTCACTGAAGTGTTAGCATGTAAGACACATCCCGAGTCGTCGTGATGCCGGGGTAGTATTGTCCCAGGAGGGGCAGGTTGTCATCAGGTTATCGACCATCACACTTAATGCCGCCAGCGGTAAGTCTACCACTCTGCTTCTAAAAGAGAGCACTGTTCGGACAAATAGGAGGAGCCATATTCCAATGTTGTGTTTGAGCTCCTGTAGCTGCACATGCAACTGGGCCGATGAACAGTGATTTGGAGAGCAAGATTATGAAAACATACCGTGTGGGAATCTGGCGAAGACCACAGCGAGTGAGTGAAACGTTACCCAAAAGAAGTTGATAAAAAATAAGAGTGACCCAGGTTAGTATATTGTGTGGGAGAATAATGATAAAAGTTAGTTGAGGAAGACAATCCGATTCGTCAGAATTTGATTCCCCCTGCGAGTCCCATCACATCATCAGGATCGTGTAGCTTCTTGAGCGCTCGCAATGTCGGAATGTTGTTCGCATACATCTTCTCGAGAGGGGTGTCAAAAATGGCGTAATTAGGATATAATGGAGCATCATCAATAAGTTGTCCTTCAGCGACGGCTACATCATGGAGTCGAGCGGCGCTTTGGCGGATAGCAGCATGGAAGTCGTCGTCGTCCGCCTCGAGGAGCCATGCGTAATAGAGGTTGAAAGGAGAGTATCCCGTGGTGCGAGAGGGGGGATAAGCAGAAGGGCTGTTATTGTGTGCGAGAATATCTGGAAGGAAAGGTTCCGCGTCATAGGAGATGAAGGTTCCGGTATTACCCCTCAAGGGGTTGCTAAGTCGCGATCCCCAAAACTGAGCAGCCCTATGAATAGAGATTCCACGATGAGGCACATTTACTCACGGTAGACTCATTCATTACTGCCTTGAGTAAATTGGGTGTATAATTCAGGACCGAAACAGTATGGAAAATGCCGCTATGATTTGAAAAATATTAACGCCGCATTGTTGATGTTTTATTCGACTCACCGTTGGTTTGCAGTTGCGTTGGCAGGGGACGCCTTCACCAGAGAAAGGAAGTCTCGAGTTTTTACATCTCTTGTGAAGTAGGGGATATCCATGAACTTGTCGAAAATCCCGGGAGGGGGAGTTGGGCCGTCATAAAAGAGCATTTGAGAGACACCAGGCTGATTTAACTCTATGTCGGTAACTGGGTCTCGAGGGATAGAGCCTATTCACGCACTTGGCCTAGGAGGAAGTTGTACGTAGTAATAATGCTTGCTTTAGGATCTGTGACATTAGCAGAGAAATCCGCCGTGGCAGCTGAAATTTGGTCAATGAAAGGCGCGGTAACAGTGATCAGTCCGCCCTATGCTTCCACTCAGCATAACATACAACGATGATTAGAAGTCTAGACGTACCCAGACTCGCGTTTGGGGGAAGGTCCTGAGGGTAAACTTCGTGACAATACCCTAGAAATCGTGTTTGCCTTCAGAAGATCCCTCCAATGACCAAAAACGTACGAAGTTATTGAAGCCTCCCTAAAGCACACGTGTCTTTAGTAGAGCGCGAGAGATATGACGATGAACGCACCTTCAATCCAAAGAATAAATCAGGTTGTGTCTCCTCCGCGACCCGGAGAATGGTTCCATCGGGCTTCACCAGTTCAAACGCGACGACCGTATCGATAGTTAGGCCATATTGGTTGGTCTTCCATGAATACCCTTCAAACGATGATAAGCGAAATGAAGACTCCTACAATGGGAACAAAGATTCGTACCTCCGCCAAGGATGAACCCAGCCACGCCAACTCCTGTAACGCGTCCTCCAACAACGTTAACCCCATGGGGAGCAAGAGCAGCGTATACATCGTCCCATATTAGGCCCGCACCGATCGTTACAGTCTGTTCCGCTTCGCTGTATGTGATCTCCGAAAATCGATACATGGCAATTTGTATGCCAGTGGTCGATGAGAACCCGGGATTGTGCGTATGACCACTACCTTTGACCTAACAAAAGTTTGGCCGTGTTAAAAGAAGGTTAAGACTGCTGCTGCTTACTGCGAAAGGGGTACGTGTCGATCCCAAAATTCGGAGCTGTGAGACACATCAGCATTGGATTCCAATCGAGTCAGGGAAACACTGACAATCGTCGCTACATCAGCGGCCGTGCCAGGCTCAACAACACACGCGGCTTTTTGGGTACTTGACTTAGCCCAGTGGGAAATTCCTTTCGCATAAAGTAGTGGGTTTGTAACTGACGACCAAGGATGAACATAAGTCCCCGCTGAGGACGACGGAGCAATAAAATATACTTGGATAATAAACGGCACTAGCGGTCGTGATATTATCGGAGATGGCTTTGCATGTTGAATCTGCAGATATATCACGAGCCTTGGCACGCTTTGCTTCACTGTGAACGTTCTGTCCAGCGGAAATCCCGAGCAGGGCCAAAAGTACGAGCGCAGTCAGTCGCATCTGCTCGGAATCGGATCGAAAGAAGGATTAGAGTTGGACTGACCTCGACATATGCAACGTTGTTGCTCCTATATATATTCTCAACACCCCGATGTCAAACTACAAGGGTCGCTAAAGACTGGAAAATAAGTATGCCCATGGCGCCATACATGTAAAGCAGGGATGCCGTCATCATTAGATCCCCAAAAAATCACGTTCTCCAACAAGTTCTTCTGTCGAAATGTCAGTTCGTAGACAATGAAAGCAACATGATGCTCACTCAACGTTCAACATTCAACTCTAACCAATTATGGTGTGATTCTCGACATGAAAACTGTCGCCGCAGAATTCAAATCCAGCTACCATACTTAAGTACCCATCCCCGTTCACTCTTCATATCAATCTCAGCCCTGTTGATGGAAGGAGCAAAACTGAGCTTCTTCCACCTAGGATGAGAACTTCCTTGGAATTATGCATATCTTATTACGCCCCGGCGCCCGAACCTCTTCTCCGAGACTCCATTCACCAGATTTCGTAAAAATCTTAGCCCCTTTTAACTCCGGAGCCGCGGAATTGTTACCCACTCGACACCACGGTTTCTCCAAGCTTGCATGAAGATGCCGAAAGGATTCCCAGTCAGCAGCAAACGATTCAACCAACATCCCGACCACTGATCTGGTCCTATACACAAGAGCGAAAACCCCTCCACTAAACGTTACGTCCCCTGTTGAAGGATCTGCGTACACAATAGGTACACTTTAGTATATCGGGCTCTCATAGACCATAATGCTTGCGACTGAAACGGAAAGCAGATCGATAGTGATCTGCCAAACCATATGCCTGTCGCGCCATTCATCGTCACGTTATGGCATAGACACAGATACATAACAGATAACCCATATGGTCTTTATTCTCTCTGCCTACAGTAGAATATAACATCCATTCAATATTATCGCACCCAGCCATCGGCCAGACTTGGTCGGAGGTCCCTTGCAGCATGTCATCAGTAATGTTACTGCGATTCCTTATCGACATAGTCCGGAATATGCCAGTGGACCATACCAGGTGATCTGCGCAATTGTCGCTTATTTGTTATTTCATAGAGGCGGATATACAAGGATATACAACAGATAAGCCGCCAATGCCAAGGTCACAAAGCTCCACCCCGAAAAAACATACACCAGACACAAACCGACTCCCTTACTTCTTAAACAAATGCAACTTTAACACATCCATCCCATCCCCCACCCTCGTCAACCCCCTAAACCAAACCTTACCCGAACAATAATCAATCCTCTTCACACCATGACTCCTCTCCACCGCCTCCAGGCTTCCAAGCGACTTGCACCTCGTCGTATACGCTCTCGCAATAGCCGTCTCGTCCTGCGGAGATAATCCCGCCCAATCCATATGCGTAATCCTCTGTCCCAAATGTTCGTATATCCGTACTAGGATATCACCTAACGTAATCGGTGGAGGCTGGTATCCAGGAGGCGTACCGTGCGGACCAACGTAGCCAGGGTCGAATTGAATATCGATCGGCCATTGCGGGATCAAGTCGCAGATGATGCGGAGTCGGGTAATCGTAGGCCATGTCGCGGCTTGCTGAAGCTCATCAGGTGAAAGAGGCACTACATGTCCTGGGCCCATATACTTCAAAGGCGAGAATTTGGGAGCGGAGAGGTCAAAGAGGAAATCGCCACGGGGGTTTTCACCGTTAAGCAATGGATGGATGTGATACCCTTGGGGTGGGTAACCGACAAAGGGAGTGGAGGGTGGGGGCCAGTATCCTCCGTAGCCGACTGGGGCGGGGTAAGTGTTTTCACCGAAGGAGTGTGAACGATGGTGTCCCATGGGCGGCGCAGAGAGCCAGTTTGGCCCTGGTTCGTAGGGGTTGGGGCCATGATACGAAGGCCGACGTGGGCGCTCCCAAGGGGAGTGAGGTGGGTACGGGTCGTAAGTATGTAGAGGAGTATTGGGAACGCCTGGGAGTGTTACGTTGGGTGAATGTGGCGAACCTCCAGGAAGGGGGTTCGACCCGGTATAAGGCGAACTATACGGTGAGGTGTAGGGTGAGGTGCTTGACAACAGGTTTGCGGGAGGGATGAAAGGTGATGACTGCTGGTAAGGACTGTGTCCTCCGGCGACGTATAAGTAGGGCGAAGCCATAGTTGCGGTGGTAACTGCTAGGTAGGCAAAGCCACGAATGCTGGGAGGGCTTTATACACTTTCAGATCCCTGCTACGGACAATTGACAGAACTGAATATATCTGGAAGCCGTGAGCCAAGTGCTTGATTAGCTGATAAATTAGGTTCTCACTGCACAGCCCAGGACCGCAACGTCAGTTGTCGGAGACGCTGGAAACGAGAGGAAATCGGGTGGATTCGTGGGTAGAAGGCTTTCCGTGAGGGCACAGAGAAGACTGCGCTACGGAACGATAATTATGGAAAACCTATCCAGCCTATGCAATCGGAAGTAGCGATTTGTTGCAATCAGTTCGATGAGAAGTATGTCATTGCCTGACTCGCGGATCAAGACTCACTGATGCTCCGACCCAACAAATCGGGCGATGAGACGCCTGTGCAGTGCTGCGCGAAGAAAGGATATCAGCGGAGAGTGGCGGTGAAGAGGATGAGAGACGGCCGCGATCTCTTGATAAGCCAAGATATAGACGCCAGCGCCCATATGACAGGCGCCTATGAGAATCACGGCCCTTGGAAACTGTCAGTCCGGGATTGGTAAGTGGCCGAATTATGAACAGGGCGGATCAAGGGGCGCAGGCCTCGCCATCAGTCGGAAACTAGGCACTTTAAGCCCTGCAAAGCCTGACCAAGTGTAATTATGAGTCGATCATGAAGACTCATCTTCCCAATACGACGAAGAATTGGCAAGTGTTCATGGTTGAGTGTCAATCGAGGTCGGTTGCTCAAGTAATCGTGTAGATCATAGAGCATTTCATGTTCAGATCACTAAGTCAACTCGCCATGGGCAATTACTCCTGCGAATGATGCTCTTCAGGGTCAAAATATAACCTCATGGAAAGAGCATCCTCCCCATCCGCATCTACCATGTATGCGTCTGAGTAGCAGCTCAATAAGCAGCAAACTAAATGCGTACAATATTTCTTTTCCACCTTTGAGACCTCAAATCCCAGGCTATCTTTGTACAACCCCAGAGCAGCCTTGTTCGATTTCCGGACGTGCAATGATACGTATGCAGCACCGTATATCTTTTCCATGGCCTCCTCTGGATCGTTACAGTGACCACGACCAAATAACATATGCATGAATCAGGGTGATGTAGAAAAGCATACACGCACGGGATAACAGCATCAGCTTCTTAGCGATGCCTAACCGACGATACTGCCTCAAGACAGAGATGGAGTTGACGTGGCCGTGAATGTCTCGCTCGGGATTATCCTCGTCCGGTTCATCTCTATGAATTTACAAACAGGAAAGAGAAGTGAGTGTGAGGGAGCAACTTGCTCACATCCGCGACAAAACATATCCCACGATTCGGCCTTTATGGTCCTCGGCTACGTAGGATAATTGCGGCCATGACATCAGATGATACATCCCTATATTGAATTTGAGTGGTTTTCCCGAGGACCTGGCGTGGGTGATACGGACAAAATCGCATGGAATAATTTTCCGGTAGGTTTTGGAGGTTGCTGGCTTGCATGCCAATGAGATCCTCAACCTACGTGCTGATAAGGCCTGAGATACCAGAAGCATGTGGAAAACTTGATCAAGCGCACCCTCGCTAGTCGGATATTCATCTCGCGTGGCAGAGTCGTGGCGCAGTTGAAGCTTGGAGAACACCAGTTACGTGCGGCATAGTGTTGGGTCTATTTATTGATCGTGGGAAACAGCGACTATGACATCCTTCAGGACGTACAAACTTTGTGGGCGCGCATAGAGACATACAGCGAAGACACAAACCTCAAGGAGGCATGCGAATATGGGAATAGATGACGATGAGCATATGTATTACACGCAAAGCATATGTCACAAGCGTGGTATGGCATACAACATAACTCCCATAAATCCCGCCGAGGTGAAAATGTTTAGGCAATGAGGGTGGAAGCAGTGGCCGAATCGTACTTGAAGGTAGGAGGAATCTGTTGCTTGGTCTTGTAGTACCTAGCAAGCCTGTGAATCCTCGACTCGATCAAGATGAGACGGAACTTGGAGTCCTTGTCCTTGCGGTTGGTCTCCAAGTGTTTGCGGACGGCGACCGCCTTTTTGATGAGGTGCCAAAGGTCCTCAGGGATGGATGGGCCAAGTCCTATCCCCAAACAAAAGGCATTATAAAAGCACGTAGAGTACGTTCAAGTAGAAGCAAGATAGGGAGAAGAAACAAAGGAATCGTGCGTGAGCATATGTTAGACTTGCGAATAGCGGGCGTACCTTGGGACTTGAGGATACGGAGGATTTTGTTTCCAGTCACAAAGCGGACTTGGGGAATACCATGCGAATCACGGAGGGTGACACCGATTTGAGAGGGAGTAAGACCCTTGCGGGCAAGCTTGACGATCTGGTCAACCACCTCCTCGGGGGTAGTCTTGAGCCAGGAAGGGGGAGTCCTACGGTAGGGGAGGGCAGAGGACGCTAGAGGTCTTGATCAGAACGCGTGCCTGTAGAATATTGCCTGAACATACAAATGCCCTTTCCGGGAGCATGCATACGACCCATGACGACTCTGCGAAGAGGTTCAGTATGTCATAACCTCAATCTAGACGACAAAACTGACGATTTGTGGGGGTTTTCTTGAGGTGGGAAGGAGGGTCTTGAGTTGTCGACTTCGCTATCAGAGGGTCGGACAGGGAGAGAGATTCTGCAGTGGCCGGAAGATGCCGAGCGGTGGCTGAAATGACTGTACAGATGCAAACTTTGATTCTGCCACACTCTCCGAGTTTGCGAGTGTTTGTTCCGACACCCAGCAGGCCGCCCTCGCCCTCTCCATCTCTCGTCAAGTGGTCCGTTCCCGCCAACGCTAACGGCGAGCTCAACAATCCCTCCTCAAGGTACGCTGTCCGTCGCGCTGCCGAAAGAAACTATCCCCTGATATATTGTTTCAGAATGAAGTTCAACATTGCTAGTAAGCAACAACACCATATCTTTGAACTCGATATTGACCTGGAGTGTAGACCCCGCAACCGGGGCCCAAAAGCTCATCGAAGTCGATGATGAGAGACGATTGTATGTCCCTTCAAGCTCTAGAAAGATGTCGTCTGAGTTGTTGAATTTTCTAGCCGCGTCTTCTACGACAAGAAGATCTCCCAAGAAGTTCCCGGCGACTCTCTCGGTGACGAATGGAAAGGCTACATCTTCCGTATCACTGGTGGAAACGACAAGCAGGGTTTCCCTATGAAGCAGGGTGTTCTCCTCCCCCACCGTGTCCGCCTCTTGCTCTCCGACGGCCACTCCTGCTATCGCATCCGCCGCACCGGTGAACGCAGGCGCAAGTCCGTCCGTGGCTGCATCGTTGGCCCCGATATTGCCGTCCTCTCCCTCGTTATCGTCAAGCAGGGTGAGGGTGAAATCCCAGGACTCACCGATAACGTCCTTCCCAAGCGTCTCGGTCCCAAGAGGGCAACCAAGATCAGGAAGTTCTTCAACCTGAGCAAGGAGGACGATGTCAGGAAATACGTTGTTCGCCGGGAGGTTAAGAGCCAGAAGAACCCTGATGCTAAGCCTTACACCAAGGCGTACGTCTATCCGTGTCGTTGCCTCCTCGCATTTGCTTACCTTGTTCTCTAGACCCAAAATTCAACGATTGGTTACCCCCCTCCGTCTCCAACGTCGCCGTCACCTCCGCTCCCTCAAGCGCCGCAGGCTGGAGCACCAGAAGGAGCAGAAGGCCGAATACGAGTGCGTACCATCTCAGTCATCCACGACGTTCTTTCCTCATCCTTCGCAGCGCTATCCTTGCCAAGCGTATCGCAGAGAAAAAGGCCAAGGCTGCCGCCATCAAGGCATCGCACAAGACCGCGTAAAACACGACCTCGTGCGGTGGATAGGAGTACGTTTGGAATCATCTACTCGAATTACACCTGGTTCTGGGATTGGGTGGTCGGAGGCCTGTCGCGTACCTGTCTGTTGTTGTCCTTCCCTTCATAATTTTCCTTGCCCTTCGATCTCCCCCCACACCGGTTGCTGCTCATCTGTCCGCTCCCTCCTACGTTTTCTTACACTTCTTCACGCTCATGATCCCATGTCCCATCCATATGCCTTAAGCTAAGCCAAGCTAAGCAAGATCTATGTTCTTGAATTTGTGTGAAAACAAGAGTTCAGAAGACTGGAGCTCAGAGTTAAACGTTAGTTGTTGATGAACACTCCACCACCCGCTGAAAGCTGACGAAACCCTTAACGCTCGCATTGTAGAGCCATCACCAATGGAACCTAAATTTGGTATTAACAATTTATCATTGACAACATGTCCAACGGAAATGATCTAAAGCCTGGACACCGATCAGGTGTACGCGGTGTTGAGAAGATGTGATCCAGGAACAAGGCGGAAACCAAGGTCCCGTTCAGCCGTCCTCCTGGGATGCACCGCATTATCTTTCGAGCTGACCTTCCAGCACCATAACGAATGCTTCCCTCAATTCGCTCTCGCGTGAAGGGACTTGACAAACTCTCCCGCAAAGGTTCGGGCCTTCACTAAGTATCGTGAACATCATCAGCTGTGAGCATTATCGTTTCTCGCTAACCCTGCCTCCGAACATGTCGGTTTGGATGAGAGATGTCCGGCCCTGCACTACAGAAATATGTACCTTTTTGCTGTACGTATTTTCCCATTCTGAATTCGAGGCAGTCATTCATGACTTGTTGGTTGCCAGAAGCGCATCGCTTTTGAGTCTTCGTTGCCGATTTTGTCTTCATCGATGAAAGCGATAGAGTTCAATCAACCCGTCAACGTCTAGCGCTCACCATTTTGCATTGCATCATTTGCATGTGGGATTCCTTCAACGTGTCAATCACTAGTCAGGTACACTCGATTCAATTTCTGCCTCGGAAATGCTGCTCCGAGGCGGAATTAGGTCGTCTCAAACCAACGGGGCTCGCACTCTCAATCCCTATAATTTTCGCCGGATGTTCCCCCCCCCCTCCCCCGGGTCTTTCGCGTTCCTTCGGCCAATATGCACCTCACACACTCCTTCTTTATCGATTCCGTTGTATCAGTGAGGGAGAACGTGGTCAAGAACATCCTCTTCCGTGCATCCGCTATCGCTCTTCAATACGCCATCTTCAACTTCTGTGCATATGCCGCATATCTCACAATGGAATACACATCTTTCCTCATGTTCGCCGAGGACTACATCCAACGAGCCCTCTTCATCACATCGCGAGGCATGAACCGAAGTGCCATTCTCGTCCTCATATTCACCGTCTCGTATACCCTAGCGAACATGTACGATACTCTTCTCTGGGCTCTCGATTCCCCTGGATACGTCACACGCTCACAGCTCGTCAACGGAGCCACCATCTCTCCTTACCTCGTACAAAATCCTTCCTACGTCCACATCATCAATGACCCAAATCACGACATAGATCGCATCGATGTGAACGAAACACTCACTTCCAACCTCTTCAAGCCCGGTTTCAACTTTTCCTTTCCTCCCTCCTCATACGTTCGAAAACCTGCCGCTATCATGCCACCGAAACGCATGAACGCATCAGATAACATTGGTCCTCGCATCTTTCTTGATGATGAAGGCTTTGGTGTCAGCTTTGGTCAACAGCTGCTGAGTTGGATGAACGATGAGAGATATTGTCCTACGACCGAGACGGCCAATGGGACACTCCTCTCGTGGCACTGTAACGTTCCGAACACAGAGAGCAACAGTCTCTTGAGGCAGCCGGCTGGAGAACCTCTGGTGTGGTGGGATAATGACTGGGGCAAGACCACGTATCTCGCGCCTATGCGATCGGATAATCCTTGGGCTTCGTATGCAACTGGTGGAGATACGGGTGTGATGAAGCAGGTGTTCACTTTGACCAAGGGGAACAGGAGACATACGTTCTTGCAGACGGTGTTGAAGGTGTCGATGGTGTCGATGAAGAAGTTCCCGGAGGACGAAATTAGAACGATGTTGCGAAGGATTTATTCTCCTGGGGGTAATGATACGCGGCTACCCGATATTTATGCGGAAATGTGCTTGCTGGCGCAGGAGAATGGGATCAATAGTACGACGATGGGGTTTATGATTCAGGATCAGGAGAGGGCTTATATTGGATGGAGCAGCACGGAGTTCGTGAACCTCGTCAACGATAATTTTCAGACGGAGAAGTTGTTCGGTCTACTACGCATTCTTGACGTCACCATCGAGCTCGTTCGATCGGAGACGATCCCGGAACCGGTTAAACCTGCAGTTCCCTGTGACTTGTGGAACGTTAATCAAGCTACGGGTGGACGGGTTAGGTGGAACGACTGCTACAAATCCCTTGTAGTGAACCAGACGGATGCCGGGTTTCTTGGACAAATTGATACCTCCGCCGTTGCAATCATCGTAGACGTTCTGGGTGATGGGAAGAACGATACCAACGTCGTTGCGTTCAATAAGACTGGAGAGAACTGGTATATCTTTAACCGCACTTGGATTGAACAGCTCCTCCTGTCTCGGGCTTTCCTCCTCGGTGGAGATGCAAGCACAGTCGACGTCCTCGTCCACCACAACGAAGCCGCTCTCTCTTACCTCCAGATCCTCCTTATCCTTCTTCCTTTTGTTTTCGCCCTCACAGCGTTTACGTTGATGCTTAAAGACAAACCGGGGTACTACAAGAGCTCCTTGTTCGCTTCGCTTGCCACGACGACGCATCTGGACGAGAAGGATAGACCTTGCGAAACCGTTGGTTACTTCAGACATCCGCCGAACCTCATACTTCAGAAATCGACGGAGCATGTTAGGATCGGGATGGAGGATGGGACATATGTAATGGGCAGCCGGGAACCACTCAAGTATCAGCATGAGGATACCGGGACAGAGATTCTAACAGCCGGCGTGTCACCCCAGGCGGATGACACCTCTCCACTAAGCCCATCGAAATATGGTGAATCGTATATGATGTCGCCTTTGACTGTGTAAGTCGTCCTGATTTCAGTTATATTGATGTATTCTGGGCCTGAACCTTTGTAGGACGAGTGTGTCGCCATTGCTTTCGCCAGGCGCCAGGCTGCATAATCCTTGACCGAGGATGTCGTTTTTAGTTTTCGGTGCACTCTCATTTTCCGCCAGTCATTTCTTCTATATTGATGGAAATGGACATAGTTCATCACTGCAAATCTTTCAGATAGACTTCTATAAATAACCCAAATTATATGTATTCGGAATTGACAATTGTATCATCCAGCCACAATCGGTTTTCCAGCCGCTAGATTGACCCTCCCGTCCCACTCAGATCTATTCCGCACTAGCAAGGCAATCCGCCCCTAATACCCCCTATCCTTTCTCGCACAACCATTTGCTATACGATCATTCCCTTCAAAGCACATGTCCTATATTGGCCAGTCTTTCTCGCAGGAACCATATAACCCGGCAGTCAACCTCAGAATTGGAATAGACGGTAACCCCATCAACCCCACTGGTGAACGTAGCCTTACTTCCCTTGGTACGCCTGTTAACCTGAATATCTGTCTGCCGCCCACTAATTCCAGTCCAAGTCTTGATGATCCTCGGATTCACGTCCATATTCTGCATATACCTGTACTTTTATATCTCGCCCATCATCAAGGACAAGGACTGCGTGGCTCCGCACCGATCAACCCGACTCCAAATTGTGGACGCAGAACTGGGAAAGGTAGAAATTAACCTCGAGACCCCAGGCCCCGATTCTATTAGTGGCACCGATATTCCGAAGGAGAGAAGGTTGTGGGATTGGGTGTGCAAAGTCTCGCATAGACTACCTCTCAGCTTGAGACCCAAACGCAAAACCGAGGATAAAGTTGACAAGAGGAGTTTGTACCAACGATGTTCCTCAAACACTTCCATGACCCTAATCGAATTACCAACCCCTCCGCCGCCCGCATATGCGTCCCGCCCAAGCACCCCGCCGGTCCGCCAAGCTTCCGAGCCTTCTTCCTTTGTTAGGACTCCTGCAGAATCTAGCATATACTCCAAAGGGGAATTATATAGTCTCCCACAACGACCCTCAGACGTCCAATTTGTCTCTGACGGTACCAACGGCTCGCCGGTTTTGCGAACTTCTCAAGCTCGGCGGTCTGTCTTGGACAGTACCACCAGAGCCAACGCAATCGAGGTCCTGAAGCCGTATGAAGTGATGATATGCGATAGGAACCCTCGCAGTCCTGGGAACGGTGGCAGAATTCGGAGCATGCTCCCTGGAGGTCGTGCATATTGATCATTTACTCCCTTGCTATGTGTCACAAGATCTGCGACGAACTGTCTATTCATTGGTATCATATATTCTTCCGAAGAGGATTACTTGAGACGTCACTATGCTACTGGTTCATGATAATGCATTCTACTAGATTGAATTGCAATAAATATAACTTCTATGTGGAAAGAAAACCATTAGGCGTTGCTTTTCCTCGTCTTCTTGCCAAATTTAGGGAGGAAGCTTCCAGTGTGGATGCGGAAGATATAAGTGAAGGCGAAAAGAACGATGGTCTACGGGACAGTGTGAGACTTAGTGAGAATAGAAGCGCATCGAGGCAAACTCACATTGAAAACAATGTATGCAATCATGAAGCCAAAGTTGCGCCAATGATGGTGATAGAAGATGTTAAAACCTGAGGCGAGGAATGTATCGACCGAAGACATGCTGCAGAAGTTGCAACTTGAAGTAGCGTCAGGGTTCGTAAGATATCCGCCAGCAGAGGAAATGTAAGGGTTGAGGTATTGGGCGCAAGTCATGCCAGCAGGTGGGTTCAGCTGAACATACTCAATGGCAGAGCATTCAATCGATTGATGGCCAAGGGCTGAAACGCAATCCTTAGTTTTGAGGTAGAGAATAACGATGTTAAATGCAATTACCTTGCCCCAAAAGACCTTCAACCAGGTAGGTGTACGGTGAAAGACGATACATCCACTTCCACCAGTGGAGCTGCCTGAAAGGTTGGAGGACGCCATTGCTAGAAGATGGTTAATCAGTCACTATGACAGGGTATAAAGAAGGCCATAGGTGACGCACAATGTGATGACGAAGGAGAACAAAGTCGAGAATAAAATTCCTGCAATTTCAGCACTGGGTGCAAGAGCAGCGATAGCGAGAGAAATCGTGGTATAATAGAACGGGTAAACGATGCCGAGCATGAGGTAGGTGTATCCGGCCCTATCGGTAGGGTATCCGACTGTCCAGTACCAGCAAAAGAAGAGGAATAGAGACCCGAGGATGTTCCAAGGGAGCTCGACCAAAAGGTGGGCGGTTGTGAATGCGGTCCAACTGTAGATGCGGCTGGGTCGTTCACGGACCTCGTAGATGGTACGCTTATCGATATACGGAACCTGAAGTTGACCGGAAAGTGGTACACTAGAGACAATTGCTCGGATCAAAAGCTCGGCTGATGCGTTCGATAGTACTCACCTCAAAATCGTGACCATGAAGATCGACTAAGAAGGGAGATTGGGTCAATGGCGGTAATTAAGAAAAACACGGCTTAGACTCACGAAAAGCTTGTTCTGAGTTCCCTGCTGCGAATTCGAAGCCTTGAAGAAGGTAAAACCAATGAAGAGACCACCGATGATGTTCAAAGAGAGTTTAGCCATCAGGTACGTTGGGTTCCTCCAATAAGCGACATGACCCCTCTTGAATAATTCCCAAGTCTGATAGAACCATGAAGTAGCGAACTCAGAAGTGAAGGTAGCCCGAACAGGAGGCCTCTTGCGACCTTCGCGATGAATCTCTTCAATCTCCTTTTCGAGCCGGATCGCTTGTGGAGAGTTTTTCCAGATGGTGTGCCAGTCTTGTTCGCTCGTGGCAGTTGCTCCAGCACCGATAATCTCCAGCATGTATTCGGCCCTGGTGTTTCCTTCAGAAAAATTCCACGAAACAAGCCAGCCAACTCACGGGTTCTCCTCAGGCAGACACTTGCGGGCTCCGTTCTCTTCAAAGTAGTTGATGAGAGTTGTAGCGTTGCGTCCAAGATCACCAAAGTAGACAGTCTGACCACCCTTTCTGAGCAAGAGCATGCGATCGAAGACTTGGAACAATTCAGCAGAGGGCTGTCGTAAATGAGACGCAAATAAGTCCAGTGGTGGACTGGTAGCATATTGTAAATCATACCTGGTGGATCCTAAAGAAGAACGTCAGAACGAAGATCATGAGAGAGTGAAGAGGGAGACTTACGTGCAAAGGATAGCTTGTCCATGATCTGCGAGGGAACGAAGGAAAGACACAATAGCCCAAGCGCTCTGGGAGTCAAGACCGGAGGTAGGTTCGTCAAGGAAGAGGAGAAGTTTGGGCTACGAGTACTGCATGAGCGCGCTGAACCATCAACAATTACATCATATTTTCATTACCTTGGCTGCGAGCTCGACGCCGATTGTAGTACGCTTACGATGCTCAACGCCGAGAGACCCGATAGTCGCCTCCGCATATTCCTCAAGGCCGCACATCTTTAAACATTTTTCAACGCTGAAATAGGAGCGCAGTCAGTGGATGAAGAGAGACAAGCAACAACACTCACTAAGCTTCCTTCTCTGCAAGAGGCACAGAGGCAGGCTGGCGGAGCTTCGCGGAGAACAACAGCGCCTCTCGAACGGTGCATTCCGGAGTGTGGGTATCCATCTGTTGACAGTAACCGCTATTAAAACAAGATTAACATTCGGGCATCCTGCAGTGTTAAGTTCTAAAACGCACGTCTGAGCTTGGAAATCATGTGGCAAAGCGTGTCCATTGACGAAACGATCGCCAGTCACAACCCCGATCGAAGTCCTCTGAGCCAGGACGTTCAAGAGTGTTGTCTTGCCCGCGCCAGACTCTCCCATTAGAGCTGTCAACTTTCCGGGAGCGACATAGCCAGATACGTTATCCAACAGCTTCCTGTCGTCCTCTCCGGAGACAGGTACGGTGTACTGTAAATTCTGCCAGGAGAAAACGTCCGTCATCGGGTTGTTTGAGGCAAGAGCCTCCGCCTCTATTTTTTTGTCTGACTCGGGGAGAGGGTCTTTCTCGTTGACGGCACCTGTTTCCTCATCCCTAGAATTTGTAAGTTTCTTGTATCCACGGCGGAAGAGGACGACGGCAGCCTCGTGAGTGCTGGAGGTATTGAACTCGGTGAAGGCGAGGAGAGCGACGAAGAAACCGACACCGAAAGCGATAATAATGCCAAAGTTCTATTATGCAAGGAATTGACCACTTTAGACTCGGATAGCAAACATGCATAAGCCTGCTTACTCACCCTCCAAGTATTGGACCAGGCAAATCCATAAGAAAGACTGAGGAAGCGGTTACCATCAACAAATGCTTGCTGCGGCAGTGATCCGACGGTTGTGCAAACTTGGTTAGCGATTGTTACGTTTTCGTAACCTGGGCCTTGGGGTACAAGAGTTGAACATGCGCCTTGAAGCGTGCGGAACTCGTTGGACATGACAGCTTCGAATCTAAATATTCTTAAGTCAACAGCAAATCTTGGCGACGATCCTCGGGGAAAACATACCCATAACGAAGAGGCTAATGATAGGAGAAAGACTGAAGTTAAACTGAGATAGTCATACAAAACCAGGGATCGGCTTACGTTGATATAAGTAATCCAGCGCAAGGCCCCGATCATCGTGGGTTTAGGGATCGTATACCCTTTAATTCATTAGATGAGCACAAGGAAAACCATCGGTGTCAATAACCTACCGGTATAAATAGCAACGGCGAGGACGGAGATCCCAGCAACTGATTGTGCAAGTGCATCTGTTGAGAATAGCGCAGCAATGGATCGGAACCATCCTTTCATCGTCATCGACATAGTGAATAAGAAAAGAAGAAAAATGCTGATAAGCCTGTTAGGATCGCAGGCGCCGTCTAAAATCGACCTCTACTTACAAGAATTGATCCTGGAATCACGTATGTCAGTCAACGTCATGAATATAGTGGCAGGTCATTGGTACTTACCGCGCTCCGTTGGAGTCCAACCATGAAGTAAAGAATAATAGCGAAAACAATCATAATACCAAGTGTGATTGGTGCATCTACTAACGTAAGTGCAAGAGCTTCAATAAAGGGATGGTAAAGAGCTGCATGTTCGTGGCGAAGAACGATGGGGCGTTGAGCATAGAGGGCGGGGATTTCTGCCATAGCAGTCAAAGCAGAGAAGAGGAGGGCACTATCGAATGGCGAATATTTAGTTCGGACCGTAGCAGAAAGTTCTGAAATGACTGACAAGAAAAGGACACCCCCGCGAGAGAAAAATGCCGCGGTATTTTCCTCCATCTTCAGGAAGACACTTCCCATTATCAGTGCTTGGAAGACAAAAGAGCTAGATCAAAGAAGTCAGAATTCTAAGACTGAATAGTCTTAGTACTTGGCGTACAAGAGGTTAAGGCCAGTAAAGAGCATATTTCCACGCAAAATCTGAGCCCTGCGGATCATAACCGCTCGGATTTGTTGAGGGATGCTCAACAGGTATGCACTGTAAAAATCAGGTATTTGAGCGTCCAACATATGACAACCAACGAAAATAGTGTACACACCTCCCCTTCCTTGACCCCTTCGCAATTTCCGCACGAGCACTCTGCTTGAATGCAAGCGCACGATCTGGCTTACCAACGAACTCCGATTTATATTCTTCAATCTCTCTACGATTCAGCTCGGCGAGCTTAGAGTTCTTGAAATAGTCGGCAAATTCGGTAGCGGTCTGGGGAGGGCGCATGGCACCAGGTCTTGGAATACGACCGTTTGGATCGGTTACGGCAACCAGGAAGTCCGCAGTAGTCTGCCTATTGGCAGGCTCATAACTGTGGAGTCATTATCAGATTAGGAGATGGGCCAAAAAAAACCGAGATGCCTACCCCATATCAATAAAGTATTGCCTCGCCTTATCGGCAGGACCGAAGTAGGCCATTTTGCCTTCATTGATCACGCAGACCTTATCAAAATGCTTGTAGAGGGACTCTCCAGCCTGGTAAATCGAGACTATGGTGGTCAAATGGAAAGTATCTGTTGCGATGCGAAGAGCTTGGACGAATTCCAATGCAGTGGAAGCATCAAGGCCACGAGTTGAGCTATTCAGGGAACGTGCCGGTTAGGACGGAAACTTAAAGCCGAGTATTAATCAGAGACGACCCACTTGTCCCAGGCACCAATACAGCTTCGAGCGGCGAGGGCTTCTGCGATAGAAACGCGCTTCTTCTCGCCGCCACTAACGCCTCGTATCATATGGTCACCAACAGGAGTCTTCCGCGCATGCCGCAAACCGAAGACTGTGGTCAATAAGTCGGTCACTCGAGAAGCATATTCATCGCGGGACTCGGCAGCACGGTTGCGAGGTGTGCGAGTGGTAGCAGCGAACCCGAGAGTTTGCTCAACGGTGAGAGTAGGGAAGTGGATGTCATCCTCCGGACAGTACTGTACATCGCCACGATAGTGTTTGTGTAGTTCTGTCGGTGATATCGAGTCGTAGTGGACCTCGCCTTCGACAGCATAGTATTCCTTTCTGCGATTGGCGAGAGTCTTCAGAAATGTGGTGCAACCTGACCCGGGTCTTCCGAGAACGACTGAGATGGAGAAAGTGATAAGTAGTAGTCCCCGAGATTATATTTCAGAAACTCACGAAGCATTTCTCCCGGTCTTACGACTCCCTCAAAACCATTTAAAATATCACGGATAGGCGGGTGTCGTGCCTTTTGGACGGCCTCGACGATGGTCAAGGGGTTGAAGATAGAACCCATCGTAGGTGCATATGACGCGGTTGCCCCCAGACCGACGACACGGAGATTCTGGAACACGACTCCAAGCTCTCTGGGCTTGATCTCATGTTCTTCTCGTCTAGCAAAGTGTGAATACATAGTAAAAAAAAAAGGTAAGCATTTGCTCACTTCTGCACAATCTTGCGGAGGGTTTTTGCAAGATCGAAAGGTTCGCCATCCTTCGGTGTAAGAGTCAGATCTGTACTCAAAGAGCCACGCGATCCAGGAGGCCGGTTCTTATTCTCCTGGATAGACTGTTGTGTCAAGGTTCTTCTTAATTCTTGGACACCTTGAGGATCAAAAAATGCGACATCGACGTGAGAGACGGAGGATCCGCGCCGTGGACGGGACGAAGGAGATGATGGGTATTCACTGTGCTTGTGGAGGTATTCCTCGGATTGGTGAATGTCTGCGTTCAGAAGTGTTGGTTGGGAAGGAGCTCTTGAGACAACATTCGATGAGGGTTCCTCTTGAATGTCGTTGAGCTGGTGGTGCTCCGACATTATGGGCGTTGGCACGAGGAAGCTTGTTGCACAAAGAGGAAAAAAGGAGCCACTGGGTATATGTATTTCAGGATAACCCCAACAAGGTACGTAGTAAGCGGAGATAGGATT
The DNA here is from genome assembly GCA_018524725.1 of Podaxis mareebaensis. Taxonomy (NCBI): domain Eukaryota; kingdom Fungi; phylum Basidiomycota; class Agaricomycetes; order Agaricales; family Agaricaceae; genus Podaxis; species Podaxis mareebaensis. The sequence continues at coordinate 51,565 of JAEUWP010000418.1, read as the reverse complement.
CGCTGCGGAGGTTTACATGCCTAAACCTGACGCAAGCGCGACGGCAACCGTACATTCAAGTTGCCCAAGAAGGTACTAGAAAGTAGTAAGCGAAGATCGGATTTGTGGGTAGATTTGCCTGCCCAAACCTGACGCAAGTACGGCACCCGCACAGTCAGGATGCCAAGGCTATGTTTCCGATCTGTTCCTCAAGATCTTTGTCCGTAAATTAGTCAGCGACATAGCAAACAGCAGGTTTTTTTTCTTATCGTTCTTGCGTGTAAAGCCATGGGAGAGACAAAGTCGTGCATGGAAAGAGACTTTATTCCGTTAGTACAGTTCCAGAGGGTGTAAGAATGCCTGTGTCAAGCAAGTATGGTGGATGTTGCTTCCGGAGAAAGACAATTGTTGATGACTACAGTGGCCATGCATTTGATGGGACGGACCGATTGACTAATTCTTCCTCGTCATACGGTTACCCAAATCTGATATTATCGATCACCATGCAAACCCGACTCGGTCACGCCATAGATGCTAAACTTCTTAAAGGCCCTCGTAATATTCCCCCCGGAATCACAACATTACGGTCAATGCATAAGACCACTCCAATCTGCTGTAGTCATACCTAGAAATGATGCGTCTTCTGTTGCGGCCAGGGACCGAGGTATACCGCGGGGACCCGTTCAAACATTTGACGCCGATGCGTAAACCACAATATGTGATGAGCCGTCGGTAAAAATAGAATTCAATGACTCGTCACGGTCTTCGTGAGTCTAGTCATGCCGGACTAATTCGTCTTCCGATACCCGTCGAGGCGGCATCCACGACGATTTTGGTTCACACAGCTATAAATCAACGAAACACCTCACCTATTCCTCCGTCACCTTGCATACTTGTCGGTTAATTCACGATAACAAAAAGAAGCAGATAGAAGATAAACAGCTCGGAACCAGCTAACCGCGCTCCGAGACTCGCATAATATGGCAGTGTCATCTTCCCCTTCATAACAGTTGCGCAACCGCAGCCTGAACACCCAGTGAAGCAAATTTGACACCTTCCTAGTGAATCATTTGTCGTCCGAGTCACGGTACGTGAAAAACGTGCTCCCCATAGACACCGGTGGTACACCCATGGAGAGAGGCAACTAACCAGGCCGATACAACTCACAGGACACCTTACCCCTGTGGCAAGTGTATTTGTACCGAGATCAAACCGCCTTCATCAGAGAGCAAGATGAAACTGTTGGCCTCGTATGACTTCGTCATCATGGAGTGATCGGGGCGGCAAAAATCATATGATACTTGACTCGTGGCAACAGACCTTCGAGACTGTTTGTTCCTCTTAGTCTACAGTATGCCATAAAAATGCTTATACCTAAACAGGCACATGAACTTATATTCGGTATTTGAAGCCTCAAAGTTACCTCCAAGCTTCGTGCTCGTATATATATTCATCTCGTGCGATAACCGTCCAAAAGCGTCCCCTGGTGTCTCCTAGTGCCGCCGAGTGTCTCAGGTATTTCAAGATCCCTAGTTCACGACCAATATAGGACAACGTGGCAGCTGTATGCAACGACACCCATATGTCGGCCAGGCGATATGTACTATCTCAATTTTGATAAGAGATGGTATCCTCTCACGCCGCAAGGGGACAGGCTACTGTGATGACCTCCCAACCAGAGCGACCGTCAACATCGGGAACTGGACCTGCCGCTCCCCCCGTAACAATACGTGTATCACCACGTCCGGCATTCGATCAACGTGTTATCTGATATCCTGGCATCCCGGAAACTGAAAGGAATGATGTACTCATTAATATATTCAGTCATTCGTTGGTATTCGTAGACTACAGGACCTACGCCCTCAGTCACCATCGTCGATCATAACAACAGATAGACTCTAAAGGAAGGATATTGGTGGACTGCCCACAGAGTGCGACACGGGAGTAAGAGGTATTCAAAGTAAAGTTGAAGAGTTGAACGGAATCAATGAACCAATAAACGTCGCTCTGGGCCGACCATAAGATGAAACACATAAATATTTACACAAGACACGGGAAAGTTGACGTCGTGGAGGGTCGAGAATGATATGCATGACAGGAACTTGCACAAGGAAGAAACGTGATGAAGAGAAGGAGACTGGGAAGCCCATGATGAAAAACGATCCCGGGAAAGCCAACTCCCCTACCGAAGGGTCATTCTCGAAGCCCTAGCCGCCAGTCCCTGCTGCTGCGCATTCATATACCCCTGATTAGAGCCCAGAGGCACCTCAGCCCTCTTCTGCATGGCGACCTGGGCACGCTCGACCCGCTCCTGTGGCTGCGCTTGTAGCGGTACTCGCTCCTGTTGCTGTGGAGCTTGTTCCTGGTTCTGCTTCGCTGCCACTCCAGCGCTGGCCTCCTTAATGCTCACAAGTACCTCCTTGCAGTACTTCAGCTTGTCCACCAACTTCTGGTTGAACCGCACTTGCTCCGGATCAGGGTTCACACCAGGATTTAGGGACTGGGCCATGACGTCTGAGAGCGTATGTCTTGTCAATTTGTAGCTCTTGTCGATATGCGTGATGAGTAGGCCATGTGAGGAGAGGATGAGCTTCGAGTGGTCGTAGAAGTTGAACTAGGGGCATGTCATGATGAACTGTGTTGTGTAAACCACAGGGGTAAGACGTAACATACCTGGAGGACATCATGCGACAGCTTGAACACAATCACATGTTTCATCCGCAAATACTTGTGCACCCACTCCATGCCCTTCGTCCTCTCCATATCCCGATAGACGTAATCGTGGTGGTTGAACAGCCGGTCCATGATATACCCCTCGAAACTCTTCAGGAGATACACCTTACTCTTCAGGTCCTCGGGATATGCGTTCACGGTATATGATTTCCGTACAAACGCATTTCCGTGATGACGCGATGTGATATAATCAAAATGCCTATTCCACCAATCCACCGATCAGCATTCCCAACAAGGCTAGGATAAAAGAGAAAACCAGACGAACACTTTATCAGGGCTCAGTACGCAGCTCGTACTATCATTGAAGTACACGCCGACACTCCCATCGGTGAGCGCGTATCCCATTCCATACTTGTTGCAGTAATCAACCCAGCTCACAATAAACACCTTCTCCTCTGGTAGGGGTGTGTTCGAGTAATCACGGAAAACACGTCCAGCAGCCTTCGCTTCGAAGGCCGACGTCAGGACCTGTGCAGCGGCATCAAACCCATTGAGCTTCAATGTGCCCTCGATGCCGAAATCAGGGCGTTTATCCAACTTGATCGTCCCTGCAGGTGTCGGATTTGCTAAAGGAGGCGCTCATGTAAGATTGGGACTGTTGCACAAAAACGGACAATCACGAACCTGAAGCCGTGGGCACGTTCTCTTTGTCTCCGCGTCCGCTCACAACTCTCTCCTTGCCTTTACCCTTGAAGTTATTCGCGGCATCCTCGTTCTTGGGTGGCGCTGTCGTGGAAGCAGGGAGTCCTGACGACGCGAGCAGATTCTCTCTCGTCGTCCTAGCAGGAGCCAACGCTGGTCGTTCCTTTTGGACTGGTATCTGCGGTAATGGCCGCGGGGCTGGTGCCGGCGCTGCCACCGGCACTGTTGCGAGTTTTTCGGTGAGATGAGCATACTTCTCCTTCGGCGCCACGGGGTTAGGCTCGTCCTCTACATCTTCCTCTTCCTCCTCTGGCTCTTCTCGCACAGGAGCCATCTGAGCGACGATACGAGCTTTCTGGGCCTCAAGTTCCTTCCTCGCCTTCTTATCATCTTCTGCATTCGGTTCCTCGTCCGCATTGATATAGTTTCGACGTAGCGGGCTCTCCTTGGCAGCCTGCAGCTTCCTCAACAATGCACTCTCCTTGGGGTTAGGAACGGCCCCAACATTGTCCGGAGGACTCTGCGAGACGCCCATGACTAAAGGCTGCCTTGCTGAACTGAGCAAGGCGGAAATAGGAGATCCAGGTTGAATGGCCTTCTGGAATTCCTTCTCCTGCTGTTGAATTGTACTCGTCATAGTCTTGCTATTCGAGTTCTGGGATATCGTGCCACTGTTGCTTGACACAACATTTGCACCCTGGTCGAGGAGAGCGAACCGTCGTAGCCGTCTGAGATTGCTATCAGACATGGGTGGTGTGATGCTAGAGAAGTCGGGCGGGAAGTCATGTGCAGTGGAGGGGATACACGAGGGGACGGGCCCTTGGGTGAAGAAGAGATGGTCTAGAATCTCGTGAAGGGTGGGTCGCTGTGAAGGGTCGGGAGTGAGGATTTGTTGAATGAGGGTTTTCGCTGCAGTGCCGATCTTGCGATCAGCGGGGAATTCGTATTCATTGTCACGGATGCGTCTACAGGATAGGTCAGTAGTCAACATTGCCATCGGTTAAAGGAGCTTACTTGTAGATCTCCTTGACATCTTTTGTTTGAAATGGTGGCCGGCCAATAATTAAGGTATAAAGAATAACGCCAACGGACCAGGTATCGACTTCGAAACTATGACCATTAACGGTATCGAACAAGACTTCGGGTGCAATGTAATTGGGTGTTCCGCAGATAGTCTTCTTTCTTTCTCCAGGGTTCTCGATCAGCGCAGCTAGGCCAAAATCCGCAACCTTGATATTCATATTCCCGTCGAGGAGCAGATTACCAAGCTTCAAATCTCGGTGGATGACTTGGTGCGTATGCATGTAGTGGCATGCACCAATTAATTGAACCATGAAGAACCGAGCCTCGGGTTCTGTGAAACGGCGGCGTCGACGGAGCATATCCATGAGGGAACCCGAGGGACACAACTCTAGGGTCATGTACACGTTCTCCCCATCCTCAAAACAGTCATGGAAGCGAACAATATTGGGGTGTTCGAGGGAGCGGTGTATTTTAATCTCTGCCCATAGCTGTTCGGAAGAGTCAAACGACCATTACAGGAGGGACGGCTGACAATACTTGCCTTTGTCTTGGCCTTCTTGGTTTTGAGGGAGGTCTTGGTGATGACTTTGCATGCAAGTCGAGTGTCTCGCGGGTCTTTGACTTCAAAGACTCGGGCGAAACCTCCCTCTCCAAGGAAGCCCACGCGAGTGAACTCGAACCTGTTGTGCCTGTCAACGATGACCTTTGGAGGTGTCGGAGGGGTTGTTTTGCTGTTCTGGCGAGGAAGGGGTGGCGAGGCACCCTTTGGGGGTGGTTTCGGAGGTGTTTGCTGCGGTGCATGTGGGGGTTGCTGCACGTTGTTTGCGGTGAGGGGATTCCGGCGTTGTGGCTGAAGTTGCGGTTGGACCTGCTGAGACTGCATGACAGCTACTCTGCGCCTGTAGTCGGTATTCATGATGTCGAGGATGTGTTGCTGGGACTATGGCCTAACGCCTGGTCACTGTTGACCTGATAGTAGTAGTTAAGAATGTTCGAGGAAGTTGAACTAGCACTGAACAGATCAAAATCCAACACGAGGCAATCGCGTTTTGATCCATCACGTGCTGGTTCGAAAGTCACGTCGATCACATGACCGCGTCCCCCACACCCGTGCCATCCGCATGCCATCCTCGGCTATGGTTTCCCATCCGCAACCATGATGCACACACAGCCAGCTGTCTTCGTTCTCCATGTATTCAGTCGGACGACTTAGTGATATTCAGCCACTCTCAAGGCTGAGGAACGACAAACTTCCACGTATTCATACATATTTATGTATATCATACATAAGTTCTTCTAGCGATTACTTAGGCCTTAGGGGGCATAGCCTGCACCTGCGCAGCACCAGCGATAGGAGCTAAACCGGTCCAACGATCCTTTACAAAGACTAAAATGATCTCATTAGAAAAATCCCGATGCATGACCGCAGAAGTACTTACGCTCGGTGGTAATGGGGATATTCGCAAAGTCCGCAAAGTTTCCGGTTTGGATTGCCTGTGCGTCTCCGAAGACAACTGACTTGTGGGAAATTGCGCTACCGCAGTTACCACAGAAGACGCGAGTGACTACATAGCTAACCGTCGATACTCCGCTCTCCTGTTAAGATGTCGAGAAGACATACCGGGATTTCCGCTTGCTGCTTTGATGGTATATTCCTTGAAAGGACCAGTGATCTTCACGTCCTTTTGAGGTGCTAGGATATTGGTACTGAAAGCACTTCCACTAGTCTGTCTGCAATCCGTGCAGTGGCACACGATCTATTATGTCGAGCACAGTAAGATCAGCCCTTGTGCGATAATGCGGAAGCCCGCTCTGCATACTTGTTCTTTGTAAGACTCGCCGCCGATCTCAACTTTCGTCTGACCACAGAGGCAGGATCCTGTGTGAGGCATTGTGAGGGAGTGAGTGGGATGCTAGTGTCGTGTGACTGGGAGGATTTGGGTATTCTCCAGAGGCGGTGAGCTTCCTTTATACCTCCAGCCCGGAGGGAGCGACCCATTCACACCAATGAGTATAATCAGACATATTTCCCTATCATGGACTTAGAACGTGATCACATCACTCCGAATCTGTCTTCCCCATGTGAATCTAACATGTCATAACCCACTACCCCTTCCGTTGAGAATCCCTTAACAGGTGTTTCACGGTAAGATATAGATCACTCCCAAGACCGAGGTGGAGAGAAGACGACCTATAGACCATCGGCATCATTCCAACTTGTGAACTGCTTGATAATCTACTCGGGTAACATAGCATAAAGCACGACCTGCAGCTTCACATGACATGGTCATCTCGATATTCACATACGCTCTGCAATTCGCATTCGCAATCCAGATAACAACTAGCCCTGGGTCAAGAAAGCAGGCATCGCCTCCACCTGCTCTGCCCCAGCAATCGCTTCAAGAACAGGCCAGCGATCCTTCACGAAGACTACATCCGCACAAGCCATCAGCAACCGTCGCGCCCCAAGGTGGATACGAATACCCACCTTCCATTGTAATAGGAATATTCACAAAATCCGCGAAATTACCCGTCTGAAGTGCTTGAAGCTCCTTAAACATAGGCGACTTGTGCGAAATCGCACTCCCACAATTTCCACAGAAGATTCTGGTAACTATCCACAAATGTCAGTAATTTGACACCAACAGAGCACATATTGCTGCCGGAGCGGGCGCCTGGTAGTCATGACAGAGACCCATGCACGCACCGACATTCCCACTGGCCGCTAAGGCTTGATACTCTTTGACAGGACCAGTGATCTTAATGTCCTTCTGTGGGGCGAGGATGTTGGTACTCAGTGCAGACCCACTGGTTTGCCTACAGTCTGTACAATAACATGTGTACTAAATTTCACGAACAAATTCAGCGATCAGAATGAAGGATGGGTGGCCTCGACAAACCTGATCTTTGTGAGTACTAGCAAGTTCGATCTTGGTCTGACCACAGAGGCAATATCCAATGTGGGGCATTTTGAGCTCAGTTCAATCACACAAGCAGAATTAGTTGGCTTGAGATCCTCCATATTTATGCAGGCTCGCTATTATTCCCAGACCGGGTGGTCATGCTCATACTTTCACAACACACTTATTCATAGCCATCTTTTCACTCACTTGCGTAAGCCAGGTCCAGGAAATTTGATCATGGTCTTCAGTGATCACGAGTGAGCTGGGGATGTCTGAGCGGCAGGACAAGCCAGGGCATTCTTTCGTGATCGTGGCATTTGAGAAGAACCGAGGCTAGTCCCTAGCAGCTATCCAGACTCGACCCTCAGCACGCGATCTGACATTTTTGTACGGGAAGCATGCGCGACATTTCTGCCCTACCAATCCAACGCACCATCCGCCTCAAGCCATATCCAGAGCTTTCTGTAGGAAGTCGAGCCCAGGCATCGCTTCCACTTGTTTCGCACCAGGAATCTCAGACAGACCCACCCAACGATCCTTCACATAAACTAACCAACAGCTCACTCATCAGCGACAACTAAAAACTAATACGGGAACAACCGCTCACGTTCATTCGTGATAGGAATTTTCGCGAAATCAGGGAGGTTCCCAGTCTGAATGGCTTTGAGTTCCGGGAACATTGTAGAAGTATGTGCAATGGCACTGCCACAGTTGCCACAGAAGATGCGCGTCACTGGAACCACCATTAACCCACTTCTCAGCATTAAGCGTTAATCAAAGGTTCTCGGATAAACGAACCAATGTTTCCGCTAGCCGCTGGCGAGTTATACTCCTTCACAGGTCCAGTGATCTTAATTTTGCTCTTGGGAGCGAGAAAATTGGCGGCCATAGCACTTCCGCTAGTTTGTCGACAATCCACACAATGACAGACATACTAGGCTCGATGATTAATTTCAGCCGGCTGGTGGAGAGACGTGGAATAACAGACCTGATCTTCAGGTGTCACATCGAGCCCGATGATAATTTGACCACAAAGGCAGGATCCTTGACAGGGCATGCCGTTTGCTAAGACAGGGAAAACTAGAAAAGTGATTTGTACTTAGAGACTTTATACGTACCCCTCGGCGAGATACTAGTTTCCATATAATCTCAACCTCGTGAGTTTTCCGGGGCACTTTTCTCATATCGTAAGAGACAAGAACCTGATCTGGTGGCGCCTTTGCCATGTCGAATATGACAGGCCTCTGAAAAAAACCTGTCAACCTCACGCCAGTAAGAAAAGGAGTCCTGTCATGAGACCTGCTTCCAAGGAAATGGCCATGGAATCGGATAGGAGAAGCGCCTTTTCCTTTCATCGGACCGAAAAAAGAATGTACATATGACCACCATACCGAAGTACGTATGCTTCATCAGTTGTAATCACTGGAGCATTTGTCGACTGAAACGGTGTGACCGCCAGGACTTGTCAATAATGGAAGAAATTCCATATATCTGAAACAAGAACGGTATTATTGGTTACAAGAGTTCGTAGCGAAGTAGAAAAACAGAGGGAGAGGGAAGAAGAAGGCTACAACGTGAGGTTGTATTCATATTCGTTACTAGTATTCTGTGCGATCCAGAGAACCACCGCCGAAAGCATGAGCGCTACGCTTTGAGAGACATTCGCATATCCATAATACGTGTACTGGGGCGCGTAGTTATGCAACAGGTATTTCAGGATCAGGATAGTCTGTCACCGAACAACCAATGAGGAGGTTTAAAACAAGAGACAGATAACGACGCACCACACTGCCAGCAAGACCGCCAGCCATAAGCGCAAAACCGATGAACAAGAACAACCTCGCCCTCCACACAGCTCTTGAGTCACCAAACCCTTCCTCACCCTTAACCCTATCCTTATCAATCATATTGATCACAAAATACCCTAGCAGGGAGCAAATCCCCGGCACCCAATCGACGAAAGTAACATGAACAGGCGGTTCATCTTCCCATTTGGGCTTTGCGTGGGCTGACAGCACAGCAGCATCCAAGAACGTCCAATTCGCCAGCGCAAACTAAACAAAATATACAAAAGTACATTCATTGAGCACCTCAGAGCCACGGCAGCACGGAAACGTGGAAAGCATACCAAAGCTCCCGCAAGATACACCCCAATCGTCCTCCTATGTTTCCCCAGCGTGAAATTGGGACAAGGATTCAAACACACCCTCCTGGGGTCGTAATCAGCTCTTGGGAGAGACATGATGCACTTCTTCCAATCCAAAGGTCGTAGGTACGGTGAAGGATGGTATAGGTCTGACGGTGCTGCGGTAACCGCACGACGGGGGAGGAATGGTGTGTGTGGCTGTACGGAACCGTGGGAATCGTAATCCAAAGACGGCCTCTCTTCGTACCCCGAACCTGGCTCCTCTCCAGCTACAGGGCTCCGAGTGTAATCAACTTCCACCTGGGTTTCAACTTGAACTTCGATTTCGATCCGTGCAGGTGAGACGGGATCGGGGTCGCGGGACCAAAAGAGTGGCATCTGTTAAGTGCGCTCGATTGGAGTTTGTGGGGTAGAAGAAGAGGTCGCAAGAGATGGTGGCGGTGGTGGTATTAAGAGCAAAGAGCAGAACACGATGAGCGCTGAGCAGCACTAGCAAGGACTTAGCGAGAACAGGAAAATGCTGCTAACATTTCATTATTACCAAAAGGTCCATCCCAATAAGTAAGATACCTTGTTGATGGTCGATGTCAAAAGCAGTGATTGCTAGGGTGAATAGGAGGCCGTGTCCTATGGCACTACATGGAAACCTTTCATTGGTGGAACGGAACAGTGTCCACCAGGTCAATCCTTCCACATTACATTGCGGTCATATGTGGTGACAGAACCTTCCTAATATTGGCCTAGAAGTGTGAGGAAGGACCCTTTGAAGCGAAGAATACAACATGAAGCGACTTGATCTCACATCAATACTTGATTATCGTTAACCGCGCTGAGCGCCCACCCCAGCCGAGAAGCTGAGATTGGGCTAAATAGGAGTTGATGCTCATAAAGGAGGACATAGGGCGAGCGAGTACGAGATAGTCAACTGAGAGGGCCGTAATGGAAACTTCATATGTGGTGGGAATCTCTGATGGAAGCTCCGTGGGCCATCCGGTAGCACAAGAATCTATCTCATGTAGAGACCTTCTGATGGATCATTAACACTCCTTTCAGCGCTGTACTCTGTTCGAACGTGGCACTCAACATCTACAGTCAGACCCATATCATGACGACCATCTATCCTTCATTGTTTCAGGACCGTACCGTGCCTCACCACGCCACTGAGACTCGGAAGCGTCTGGTAGGGCGACCAGTTGTACAAATCACTTGAGTCGGAGTAAATGTACTTTCCTGTTACGGTTTGGTGTTAGGACGCTATTAACGGCTTCGATAATTAGAAATGTTTACCGGAGTTAAAACCGTCTGCATACCTATATCGCCACCAATGGTTAGCAAGATATATTTGAATCAGAAAAAAAAACGCACAGTCGGAATTTCCCATTTGGCAGGACAGTGACACAAGGTCCTTCAGCCTGTCCCCAGCCAGCAAAATCGCCTTGCTGGACAAACGAATATGGACCGGTGAGTGAGGAAGCTACAGCATGCTCGACGTGCTTTTGGCCATTGGACTCTGCCTTGGTGAAGATATGATACTGGTTGCTAGGAGGCATAAAAGAGTAAGCATCCGGAGGCAAAGCTCGTCGCAAATGTTCGACAGTGCCTTACTTGAAGAATATGGGGAAAGTATCGATGTATCCAAGCCCGGCGTTAGAGATGCCTGACATGACGACGGGACCGGACCAAGATCTCAACGTAGAATCGTTGGCGGTAAAGACATAAGGAAGGAATGGACCATAGCTCCCGGTTGACAGCGAGACAATGATGTTAAGTTTACCTGTCTTGGGGTCCTTAAAAAATTCCTGATATCACAACCTGGTTAATAGCTACTGGTGTTCCGATCATATCCATGTAGACGTACGGGTGCCCAAGTGTTGACGGGTGTGATTACGGAGGAGGCCGTTGAGATAGTCGCCACTAATGACCAGTTGATGAGATCAGAGCTGCTCTGTACAATAGTCAGCCCATGAAAAAGGTGTTATGGCCGACAAATACACTAACCGCAATCGCAAAGTTGGTTCCAGTCCAGTTGGTGGTGTCTGAAAGGCAGGTTCTCAATTTTACTCCACAGCTATAATAGCAGTCGACGCACAGGCGATGTAATATTTCCCACTATAAACGGAGATCGCTGATCAGTAACGTCCTGACATATAGACGAGACATAGATATATCCACGTACTCGGTATGTAAAATGACACTCGGATCCCGGATAAGCCCGGAAGGGGGTGTATAGGTCGGTCCCTTTAACAGCTTGAAGGTCGTCCCATCATTCGAAGTGTACACATAAAGGTTCGACTCTGATGCAGAAGTGAACGCAGTGAAAACATATGGGGCAGACACAGCCCGTTTGAACATCTCGAGGGACAACGCCGGTGCCGTGGATGTGATATTTGCAGGCGCGGGCGCAGCGAGGCTCAGGGTGCACAATGCACTCAATAACGCAGTCAGGAACCCAAGTCGGATGAAGCTGATCATCGTTGGTCTTGCAAGTATTGTGAAGTTCAGGAGAAGTGGCCTCTATTCTTTGAGCGGAAAACATGTCGTTTATATGCAACAAAGGAGAAATGGCGGAGGGTTAGGAAGCAGTGACATTGTACATTGGGTTGTGTCGTGTGATGAGCAAGCGGCCCGCCAGGAACTCATTCACGCTCCGCCGTCTTTGCGATGAGGGGGTGTCTTCGTAACCTCGGCGTATGTGGGTTCCGTTCTTGGGTTAGATCTGGAGTCCCAAGGCGCTGCTCGGAGCTCCTATGTTCGCGCTCTTCATCCCAGTGCCAACTGAAGAGTGCGAGTCGCAAGGCTATACGACGTACCCTGTTGTTTAAGGTTGTGAAGTTGAGCACGCCGCGAAGCGTCTCGCGTCGCATCAGTCTGGTCGTCATATGACGTTGTGGTCATGTTGCGGCCAATATTACGAAGTCAACCACCATCAAGACCGGATAAATGTCGACAAATATAGAACTCTAGTCTACTCCAGAACGTCTCATTAGCTCCTTCTCTGCACCTCGAGGACTCACTGCCTCTGAGCCATTTAACTCCTCGATTCCTGGGTAAGCATCCGTTGACATCTCATCAATAGTGGAAGGTGCATGAGTCTTGACTCTCGAGCCTAGAGCCCAACCCAAATCCAGAATGCACTGTTCAGCGATTGCCACGCCGCCACCAGTACTCCTCAAATAGGCTTCCTTTCACAGTCATCCACGCAGTCTCGAAGCGCTGCAGCACATTGCGTTGCGGTGCCATTTATGGACTTCAAATAGCTAGTAATAAGCCAGCTGCTAGGCTATCGAATTTCGAGGCAAGGTGCAGAGCATTCCAGATCCGGTGGCGGAACGGGAGAAACAGCTACACACCAAAGCCACACCATCGGCATCCAGGCACCGCGAAGAGCCCTTCCGAGGGGATAAAAGGAGGCAAAGCAACTGGGCGATGAATTTGGTTTCAAAGCCACCCCTATACGTTCAGATCAATAATTCGTAACACGCGACTCCTCTTGCCTCCGACGCACCTTTCACTGCACACCTCACGATCGCTTTTCACGACTTCTTCAACACCCTACCGCGCTTAACCATGTTTATACCAGGTATCAGTAAACGCTCTTCATCAACAAAAACGCTTGCACGACGGAAAGGTGGGGGCGGTGGTGGTAGAGGTGGGGGAGGAAGAGGCGGTCATGGCAAGAGTTCAGGTAAAGGAGGCTCCAACACTAAACCCCGAACAATCAAGTCGTCTTCAGGTTTCAACCTCGGTGGAAAGTCGAAATCCGCCTCTGCGTATGGTTCAGGTGGAGGACCTTCTTCAATCATCCCTGCAGGAATGCCCTTTGCAGGAAGGTTCCAAGGCGGTGGGACACGCAGCCAGATATTTGGAACACGGTGAGTTTCAGGTTGTTCTCCGACAGTGATCGCCCTATTAACAGATCCATATCAATGCGCCTCGCGGATTAGAACATATGGAAGTGGTTATGGGAGCACTTACACAACACGAGGTGTCAGTGGACGTCCTTTCCCGTTTTTCTTTTGGCCATTGGTGTGGGGCGGAAGCGCGATTATCTTAGCAGACGCGTATCTTGATGCTAGAGAGGAGGTGAGCGCCGGCACAAGGTCATTCTTCGATCCAAACAACTCGTTATTGAATCTTCCATGCAGTACGGAGGTGTCAACAACAGCACACGCCCAGGTGGACCCCTATCAACTGCGATATTCCAATCACCATCTATCAACAACACGTTCTGCCTAGTAGCCGACAATGCCACAGTTGCCTCACTAATCTCAGACCTCTCAGCAAACTGTTCGTCCAAGTTTACCACGAATCCGGCACCGACATTAACACCTCTTGACCCCAATGCGTCAATTCCAAGACCCGAACAGGTTGTGCAGTACTACCGCGCAAGCTCAATAGCTCTCACTTTGGACCAGTACAACAATACCGCTACATATGCTGCTGAAGGGACGCCTGATAGTCCTCTGCCTTCAACCGTGGATATGACCCTCCTAACCTGTTTGAACGAAACCATTGGTGCCGCAGCACCTTTGATTGATGGTGGAACGGGCCTATGGACACCCTCGTATCTCTCTTTGTGTTGGTTGGTCTGGACGCTCTGGATTCTGCTGAAGGTTTACTAGGTGTAACCCGGAGAAGGCAGAACCTTTTGGTACTCTTTCCTCTTCATCTCTCTCATGACTCTGATCTTGCTAGACTAGCGTGTGAGCACTGTACTTTTATCAGTCCTCCCTTGCCTTTGTGTTTCTTTTTCTTTTTCGTTCACCAGTCATAGTGATGTCAATCACATTCATCATAGTCAGATCTGCACTTCGTATTTTACACAAGTCATAATTTATTATTTTTTTTCGTAATTCAATTTCTTGCCCTGTTCTTGTCTTCCCTGAATGGAATGCGTGCCGATAATTCCTGATCGGGTACTCAAACAAGGAAGACGCTCAGAGTGGGCAAGCCAAAGATTAACACAGGGGAACCCGAACAAGTTGACAAGGGTACATACTCGTAACTACCATGATCGACCTTGTAGGAGGTCAAGCATTTGGCTAAATGGACAAGGGGACAGATACGCCTAGCCGTATATTTATGAAGTACTAGGCGCCCATCAGCAAGCGCAGCCATGGACCCACAACAATAATCTTAATAGTCCTCCACTGGGAACCGGTGAATAACAAGAAGGTTATCAAAAACCATCAAATGATTGACAAGTGGGACTCACTACAGTAAGACGTTATCGTCATTCCTTCACGCTAATGTGCCAGCTGGCTGGTCGACTTACCGACCCAATCTGTGCGCTTAGCGCTTAGCACTCAATCGTTCCCAAGCTTAACGGTGTTGTTCCATTTCCGGAACTCCATTTCCCTCCTTCAAGAATGTTTATAGAGTGCGCAAGATGTATCTCGGAACAGTACGACATCGCGCTGCTTGAGAACTCAGGTTAATTAGAAAAACAATGACAAGAGCTGAACAAGGGCATGGTGTGAGAACTGGTTGCCAAGGCTTCCGAAGGTGCTGTCTGGAGTTCGAGGTTGAGTGTAAGTCTGACTCCGGAGGTTGCTATGGCTACTATTCATTCTATCCCGCTTGCTGTGCAGTCGATTACGCAGGGTAGTATATACTAGTATATACCAACGGGGCCGGTTAGTTACCAGATAAACTATCTATCTCAAGAAGAGCAATATCGACAAGGGAGTTCTGCTGCGTTTACTACATCGCCGTTGCCCTCAAATAGCACAGAAAGACGTCTCCCTGATCTCTCAGCATGCTTCGCTTGGGGGTAATAAAGACCAACCCCCAAATTATCTATAATACGGAATCGCCGAGAATCAGAGCCCTATCACATTCATATTACCGTTAGCACCACACTGGGGACATTAACGCGGTACGATCGTGAGGTTGACAGATTCTGCCATTGCCATGCTTCCCCCTCGATCATCAGTGCATCAGAGTGTGGGTGCTACGACCTGTAGTTCAAGGCGTGCTTGACCGATCGATGGGCGTTACTTGGATATACTTACTACTATATGATGACAATGTAACCTCTCTCTTGATCAGCTTTGCTATTGACTGGATCTAGTCACCACAAAGCACACAGTCGGCCGTCATGGTGCATGGACATGCACTGCCGTTAGACCTCCAAGCTCCAAAGATAAACTATGTCCGAAAGGTAGTTCCCTTTATCTGTCATCATTGACATGTTGCTGTGTCATTGGGGAGCCGAGCAGGGACGGAAGGTATACTGTATACGACACGCGATCCTATTTCGACTAACGCAAGGCTTCATTCTGGGAGAAATGAAATCACCGCTTTGAACGCACTAGAGAAAATGGCACGAGTCGAAGCGGATGAGGTGCAGAGACTGGTGGCAACTCGATTGTGGCTATATAAGATTAGCCACGAGGTCCTATCTCTATACACTACCTACAAATATTGAATAGTGTGATGAAAGAGGAGGCTCATAACCGTCTCCGTGCTCAGCGCGTATTATTCTAACTTTGGTCTTGCTAAAGGAGTCTCTGGGGGCCAGAAGCTAATTATGGCCACGTGTAGCACTACTCAATTCTCAAGACATCAAAGTGCCGACGCGAGTAATACATCGGTGTCTATCGAGTTAGTTGTATTTGCAGTGCGCTTGAGAAGCACAACTAGGCGCGACTGAAGCGTCACCATGAGGGCATTGTCGGAAAGTTGACGTTTGTTTTCACCGCTTAGAGGTCATGCAGTGGTCATGCCTTACGTCCCCGTGTGGTTTGGGAAGGGCTGTGCAGGAGGTGGGAGATGCACCAGAAATATGGATCATTGGGGATTATGAAATGCTGATATGTGGCATGGCGAGAAGGGGTATAGCGCAGACGTAGATACTTAGTCGCGGCCGAAGATGCGGAGAAGCCACAGATATTCTTACTACGGGATGTGCCGTTGTGGGAACGGGTGTGAAAGGTTTGCTGGAATGACGGGGTTCAGAATAGCGAGAAAGACGATTTTGCAGGTCGAAACCGAGAGTCAAATATCCGCTGCAGTTAGCTTACAGAGAGGAATGGAGGCAATCTTGTTCATCAATGATTATGATTGTTGCTACTGGCCTGCGAGGAGCGTTAACACCCGGCAATGATGGACCGAAAAGGTGGTTGTCAGGCAGATCTACAATGCCGTAGTTCGTTATGTTGGGACCGCTACGGATCTACACTATGTGACCAAGAGCATGGCGCAGAGGGCGCTGTGGGACGTGAGGAATAGAAGATTGGTTCCTGAGAGATTTGATAGAGGCACCGGTCAAGTTGAGAACAAGGACCAGTTAGGATAAGACATAGAGCATGCGGGCGTCTTGAGCGTGGGCGCTGCTGATGCCGAAATCAGTGTTCTCGAGACCCGGACGAAGATTCTAGTTGGAGCAGGGTCGCAGGAGTATCATGAATATCTCCAGAATGAGACATATGAAAATCAGGGTAATGGACGGAGAAAAAGCTGTTACAGTTGCATTTCCCATGTCATTCGCGAGTGTTCGCGATCCTATGTCGCCTGCAGTCCTGGAATGACTTGAGCTGTGTCAAGAGCCATGGCAGTGAGTTGAGCAAAAATATCGCCTCCCAGGTGATCATATGTCCGTTTGATAGATCCATCAGTTCGATGAACGGTCATGGGGCAGAGTGTCGACAGAGCCACATATCAGAAAGGAAGGATCCTCGGAGAAGATGGTAGGGTGAGCGGAAGATTCGAAAGAGAACAAGGCAGACCAGATAAACAACTTGCCAAATCCGAACATAAGCTAGTCGCTGAATATGGCAGGTAGTCTCCATCCCCGTTGATGAGACCCCATCCCATAAAAGCGATAAAGGCATGGTTTAAGCAGTCCCTCGTAAGACTCCCCATCCCTAATAATCGGCAGCCAGCCATCGTAAGTAGAGGTGCGTGTACCCATATCATTGGTGTTGATGAGGAATTGATAGGGAGGCTGTAGGAGCGTTGATAGCTCCGTAACGAAAGCAGTGCACGGGGTCTTGAGTGGAAGCACCCTATTGGAACTAACCCTGGAATCAAGTTGTCGACTACATATAAATCTCTCCCCTCCTACGACTTTCTGCATCTCCTCCTTGGACCGATCAACATGCCCGCCTTCCGCATCGCTGCTAACCGTAGAAGACGCTCGTCCGTCATGCTTGGTACGCCTGCCAACTCATCACTGTTTGATTATTTGGCTTATACTAATTCCTTACAGTCGGGTTGAACCCCGCCAAACCTGGGGTCTATGGTATTGGCCTCCCACCTCCTCCGAAACCGGTCATGTTTGCGCCGAACGTCACTCCCGTTACCTACGTTGAGCCAGAGGATAGCCCAGAATCCGCTCTGCCGCCTTCGCCATCCTCCGCCCTCTTTCCTCCTTCAGAAGCTCCCACGGCTTCACCTGCCCGCCGACGTGCACCGCCCGGTAAGCGTCGGTCACTTGGCTACATCCCCCGCCCGCCCAACGCCTTCATGCTCTTCCGTGCCGACTTTGTCCGTCAAAAGCATGTTCCTGGTTCCATCGAAACCAATCATGGATCACTATCGAAGATCATTGGTAAGCGATTCAGTATTTATCGAAAATATGGTTGGATATCTAACGCTGGATCCAGGCAACTGCTGGAGGGCATTGCCACTCGAGGAGAAACGTCTGTGGGAGGTCAAGGCCAAGCACGCGAAGGCCGAGCACAAGGCAAAGTATCCCAATTATCGCTTCCGCCCTGTTCACAACAAGAATAAGGAGAAGAAAAAGGAGAAAGTTTTGCCAACTCCCGAAGACGAGCGCCGGTGCGAAGAGGTCGCTCAGCTCCTTCTGGAAGGAAAGAAAGGGGATGAACTGGCAGAGGCAGTTCGCAACCTTGACAGGCTACGCTCTCAGACGCCTGTGACGCAACCCGCGCCTCTGTACACTCACCGTCGCTCTTCCTCTGTTCCTCTTCCAAACGATTACTACAGTCCTTACGGCAATATTTCTCTTCCATCAGCACCGTTTTTCATGCCATCGCGGCCTGCATCTCCCATTTCACGCCAACAACGGATGATGTTAGGACAACAGCGCCGTCCGTCGAGCGCTGGGCCGGCCTTTTTCCGCTCCTGGACTATGCCTAACCCACAGCAGACCCAGCCGCACATGTTCCAACATGATACCTCTCCGCTCCCGGAGCCAGACCCCACACTCTTCAATACCTTTAGTAGCTTCAACTTCCAGTCATCTCAACCTGAACAACAAAACGCACCCTTCAACGTCAACGAGCTGATGACTTCTCTACCTCCCCACGAGCAACCACATGACACCCAGCTTGGGCTTGGACCACTAGAACCCCTGGCACCACAGGACATTCTCTCGCGTATGTACAACAATACCGCACCACACGATCCCACGTCTACCGAGTCTAATAATAACCCCGCCGAAATGCCGGAGCTTGATATGGGACATTGGCTGTCCTCTTCTCTCCAACAGAGCCCATCACTCCCATCCTCCCACACGTCATCGACGTATTCCGGCTCTCCCCAGCCTTCTGATGCAACTCTCCCTCTACCAGTCTTCGCTCCCCAACCGATGCACCCTGGTCAAACTCCTACCAATGGAATGTTCACTGGCGTCGAAGATCTTGGAGCTTCCGAGGGTTGGGGTGGCGACCTTGGTTTCGGGAACGACGACCTTGGATATGCCCCCGAGAATGTCGGTTGCGCGAATGGGATGGAATTCTCATTCGTCAACAATGCGTTCGACTTGAGTGATTTCGTCAAGAACGAAGCGTGATTCCTCTCTGATGATCACTTTCTTGATATTGCCTGTATCCAAAACTCATCTTGTTTATCTTCGATCCCACCTCTCTTCTCATATATTGATACTTTGCCGCTGTTGCGAAATCGCTCGCCCTTTAATCACTTTCAGTTTCCGTCTATCTTTACGTTCCTTGATCTCGTCTCTCCTGCTGTGTTCATCCATCGCACAATTACACCTTGGTACACCAACCATCCCACTGTAGCCATATTATACGTGTTCGTCTTGATTTGATTCCCCTTTGATGTAGCCTATGTTTCACCTCGTTCTTCTCGATGCTTGATACATCGACTTTTACCTATCTATCGCTATTGATACCACCACTGTATTTTTGTAGACCGTCGAATGTGACCTCATTTCTCAACTGACATCGGCCTTACAATTGAGAATCTCCGGTTTGAAATTACCACTAGATCTTCGTTGATGAAGCGCTGATGGATGACCTCTGGCGCTGAACAATGATATCGCCAATCGAGTTGGACGCTCAACTGGTGAACTGAGGAAACAGCTTACGACAGAAGTCGCCGGCGCGGTAACGGTTCCTCTCACTGCCTTTCTCTCCTCCGGACCTCGACTAGAGTACCTGCTCGCTGCTGGCCTTGAGCTACCCCTTGCTCTTACCCTCCCCCCCTTGCTGTAACGCTCATCTCGCTTAGCACAACTCTATTAATTCGTTCCCGCCTATTTCTGTGCAATTAGAGTCATACCCGTATCCATTTCATATCTTTTGAGATGTGTCCAAGGAATACGTTGGTTAAAAATGTTAATGATGGATTGGAATAGTGATCGATGATTGTTGTCGGGAACGGGAACAAATGTCTTTGGGTGAAACAGAGAATGGAGAGAATTGTAATCCACTCCTGATGGATATGTGTTTCTACGCACACCTATTAGATTGGGAGGTAAAGGAAGTACCGCAGTAATCTATGCTTAATGTGGCTGTTAGGAAGGAGACACGCTAAAGCATACGTGTGTGATTACTGGATTGTGGAGGGCCTGGTGAAGAGCCTGCTCCGTGACCCTGCAAGGCCTTCATTTCGAAGGGGTCACGTTAGCAATTACCAGAGTAAGGCGAGGGAGCTATTAGATGAGCAATTCTCCCGCTGTGAATATTGCCTTCAGCACCTTGCCCGTGTGCAGAGAAGTAACTTTGTCCCAAATGAAACGTTAACCCCAACCAAAAGGTTGCCAGCCATATCACACATGCATGCCCCCGCCGCTTCGGATTTGTTCCACTCGCCTGATTACTTGAACTTGGCTGCCCTTTTCCTGCTCCCAGCGTTGAGCACACTTCATTTCCAAGTCGAGGCAGCGACAACAGGATTATCAGTTTCTGTAAAGCTAAACTTCGACTTTGTTCCAGAAAAAAAATCGGGTCCCCACATGAGTGAATGCTCTCAAAGACATAACACCCACCTCGCAAGCTCATTCTATTTTGATGGGATATTTAATGCTGTGAAAAGGTAGGTTTTAAATCTGCAGAAACAAGTGAATCCCCCGACTTCGCTGTGACGGAGTTGGTGATCCTGATCCTTCACGACAATTCGGTGTCTATGCGCTGTCTCAGCCTGGCCACGCTCACCGCCTCTTGCATCTCGCTGTCTTTTTATTGGGCCAAGAAGGCAAGAATTCGTTGCAAACAACCTCTAGGAAGGCTCCATGACATACGTAAAATGACCCAAGACCCGATTGACTGGCTTTGACTTCGTCGCAATTCCCATCAGACCTTTCTCGCCGGAGAGGGACTACTTTCTGGGGTATCTGGACCTGCTCAGGATTATGTGCTCCTTCCGGAAGGGCTCTCAGGCCCGCGTGAGCTCACTCAGGGCTAGGACAGAGACTCCCGCATGCTCTGCGCTTTCCTGAGGCGCCCGGAAGTTTTCTCAGATCAGCGATCAGAGTTGGCATCGGAAAGACTCTACTTTACTACGGCGGTGTCAGGTCCTTAATATTAATTAATCAGGAACCTAGTACGTTTATTCTTCGAGAAGAGCTGTCGAATAGTCGCTTATTGGAAGATTGGACTCATCACGGGGCGGTGGCTTTAGGCTTCACGACCGTCGATGAGGGTCCGAGTGTATATCTAATCTAACACCAGAATTGTGAATCAAGCACGTCCCAAAACGGGCTGGTCCACGGAATGAGCTTTTCATTAAGCCCCACCCGTGCCCTCCCATCAAGACCGACCCGGAGCTGTCATGGAATCAAAGGCAGTCATAGACGTTTATAAGTCATTGACCACGGGCTACCTATAGGTCCTGGTACGAGCACTGGATTGGTTAATCCCCAGGTCCCTCAAATACGCGAGTCGTTTCTTGGGTCAGGGGTGACTGAGATATGCGTCCAGATCGTGTAAGATACCACACACTCTCTGGATGAAGGATGCCAGGGCCGGCAGCCCGTTCCTTCTGGTTTTCTCTCCAATCTTGCCGGGATCAAGGACGATGACATCGCTGGGATGCATAAGTTCTGCTTGAGCAGCACGCATCCCACCTTCTCCAACCGAGACATTCATCTATGGCAATCAGCGCCTGTCGCAACAAAAAGCCTCATTCTACACGTCGGGAGTGCTTCATGGTTGTCAAATTTGTCCTCCTTCCCTGACGGCTAATTTGTGGACCAACGGTTGATTGAACAACGATGTCATGGAGCTTCTTTTAATCGATAGCCACAACGCCGAGGACAGGTTACCGGGGTACGATGATTTGTGAGCACATACCAAATGTACCAGACAGCCGTCTATGGTGGGTTCTCCAATCCTACTGGAGATGATTAGGAAGGCAAGGGAGTGGCGTATCATAACTATTCTCCTGATGGAACACTCTTCACTGTAGGCGAGGCTTACCGTAGAGTTCAGATATTCTTGGCGAGCATTTACTGACCTCCTAGACAGTTCATCTTTGGGTTATCATTCTATGTGGCAAACAGAGCTAGAAACAGAGCCTGCCTTGGCAGGATTGATTAGTTGTCCCTGATTGTGTACTTTCTAATCTCCATTTCGCAATGAGGAGATTAACATACTTATGGAATCAAAGCTAAGCATTGTTTTCCGCTGAAATTATCCGCCAGAGCCACGTGCCAAGGAACTAACATAAGCCAGACTCCTTTGTCAGAGACCCGTAGGCATGAGACCACCTGAGACCACTCGGCATTGCTTGAAATAAACCGCCAGGCAACCACAGGACCGGGCTAGGACCGAAAGGCAACGGCAGATCATCCGACAATCGGTCATGCTACTTCCTACCTTTCAGAGCACGGAGAAACCTGAGCGAAGTGGATCCAGTTTATGACATCCTACGACATCTCCCCGAGGTCATATCCAAACTCAAGTCTCCCCAGTCACACAACCTTAGACGGAGTTGGCCTGATATTCTTATCGGTGGGATCCACGTATATATGCCCATGTGCTGACCCGTCCGTTATCGGATACACATGCCCCCTAGTGTTGCCAAATTGACAAAGAACTATGATCATGGGTCGAGGGGCCTACAAAAATCACGAGCAGATAGCGACGCAGCTTTGTAGGTGAAGGGCAAACCAACTTTCTGAAATGCCCCCACACCAGGGCTTTGGGTATGATGTCCGCATCTAACCTGTGAGTCGCTACGAGCCAACGAGCCTGATCGGCAAGTATCGGATGTACAATTGTGGAGATCACGCTACTTGATTGAGTTCGGACGGAGAAGAATCGCTTGACCCGCATGGGGATATTGCACCACTTCAGACTTCTGCCAGGCAACTGTGACGCATGGTTCTTGATCCCAGGCACCCTGATCCTCTGAGGGTGCTCCTAACTCAGCAAACGAACTTGGATGAGTATATAACATGAGCACTCTCGCGTAGAGGTGGCTACTTAGAATTCATCGCACCTAAACATAGATGCGTTCCGTAGCCTTTTTCGCCCTCCTTGCTTCAACTCTTGCTGTCACTGCCAGTGCTGTACCCGTGGTATGCCCTCCTGGAGCAACTCGCTCTGTATATTGTTAACCGTCTTTGCAGGGGAACCAAAATCTCCTGAGTCGAGGCCCCGGACTCGAGAATGTAGTAGCTGAAAGTGTTAGTTATCCTACATGGATATCTGCTTTGCCACACGTCTGATTTACATCTCCACGCAGAAACAGAGTAGCGGTCCTGCACCTGGCTGGAGGCGAGACACTGACGGCGCGCCAGGTTGGAAACGAGGTGTTGATGGTGCACCGGGTTGGAGGAGAGACACCGACGGCGCACCAGGTTGGAGACGAGGAGAGAGTGGTGCACCTGGGTGGAGGCGAGAAGAGAACAGTGCACCTGGATGGAGGCGAGAAGAGAGCGGTGCACCAGGTTGGAGACGAGGAGAGAGCGGTGCGCCTGGATGGAGGCGAGGAGAGAACAGTGCACCCGGATGGAGGCGAGGAGAGAACAGTGCACCCGGATGGAGGCGAGGAGAAAACGGTGCACCTGGATGGAGGCGAGGAGAAAATGGTGCGCCTGGATGGAGACGAGTGGAAAATGGTGCGCCTGGATGGAGACGAGTGGAAAACGGCGCGCCTGGTTGGAGGCGTGAGGAAAGCGGTGCACCTGGTTGGAAGCGTGAGTCGGATGAGACTGCTTCCCCGCCGCCCTGGAAGGATGCCACGACGCCAACTTGGAAACGCACCGAAGATGGTACTGCCGCACCACCCTGGAAGCGGGACCTCGGAACGGAGACCGTTGATTGAACAAGTTCACCTGTACTAAGTTAGAGAACGATTAGTTGCGTATGACCATGGAGAAAGCGTGGCTTGAATAGGGTGTAAGGCCGGAAAGCTGGTAACGGCCTCGAGCTTGATAAAATCTATGCCCTTTGTACGGACATATTATGTATAGGGTTACGGGGATGTGGGTAATAAGATTCATTATTTGTTGGTTTGTTTCTTTTCCGAATTGTCTTTGATACCATGGCCCATTAGTTCTTATTCCTACTTCACGGTGAAAATTGGATACGGACACACCTCCCCGTTGTTCTCGTCCTGGATTTGAGTAATAGTCGACAAGAACTCGTGGGTGCTGAACTAAAGTTAAACTCATGCTCAGTCACGGTCGCTTTGCCCTGAACTTGCATTGAGATTTGTTCTCAACAGCTGTGATAGCGTTTGATGATAGTAATACGGGGCGCCAATGGCGCATTCGGCCATTTATCGTGTGGTGTGCTTCACGGTTCTTTGTGGTCGCCCTGGAGTTGAACCGTTCAGAGTTGAGAAGTCACTTGGCGAAGTGTAGAATGTCAGCTTTTCTAAGATAGTTATGCACTGGGCCGGTGAGTCAATAAGCCTAGTGTTTTATCAAGGCATTATTGTGAACTACTTACCATATATGGTATCAATTACCATATTTGGAATATAAATTATGATAAAGTCTCGATAAAACAGCTGGTTTGTTGACTCACCGGCCCAGTGTATGATGATTTAGGGTGTTGAGGGGAGAATTCTCGCGCCAAGACATCTCACTACTCGTTTCGGCTATAACATAAGGAGTGGCGTTATAAGCATCAAAACCGAGTAGTCACATGCGTCATCGTACCATACAGTTGCTGGGCCTCGAATCTGTGCATCTACCACCGTTGGAGGAGTCCTGGCGCTCCAAGGGGCAGATGTACGCCAGCTCTGGTCTTACCACTCGCTAGAAGACTCCTAGCAGAAATGAGGCGTATCCGGTTCTACAAGCTATTAGGCCTCAAGCTTTGTCAACTCGTCAATTTTTAGATGGGATTGGGAAGACATTCAAATATTTGTACAGCACGTGCCCTAAATCAGGCATATCGCCATATTAATTTGACATTTATCACGTTCTGCCCTCTCGTCGTTATGTCAATCGACCTCAGTTTGGACCGACTCCGGAACGCGATACACCACCTTCCAAGATACACACGGCCAACATGTCATGTAGCAGGCACCAATGGGAAGGGCAGCGTCACCGCAATTATCTCATCAATCCTTCGTGCAACTTCACCCCCCCTGAACGTCGGCAGATACAACAGTCCCCATCTTGTCAGCATCAATGATTGCATCGTCGTCAACGGTGATCCTGTTGAGACTGGGCTTCTGAACTCAGTAAGAGCCGAAGTTGAACGAGTTGACGCGGAGCAGGGCACCAACCTCAGCAATTTCGAGCTTCTCACGCTGACGGCTCTACAAATCTTCGAACGCGTCGGAGTTGATATCGCTGTAGTTGAGGTGGGCATGGGAGGAAGACTGGACGCGACGAACATCATTCCAGATGAAGCTATCCTCGTTTCTGCTCTTACCAATGTCGATCTTGACCATCAAGCCTTCCTGGGTAACACGGTTTCTGCGATTGCAACAGAAAAGGCTGGAATTGCTCGGTCCGAAAGGCCGTTCATCTTGGGCCCGCAGAAGTACCCGGAGGTAGTTGACACCGTCAAGGCTGCCCTTTTGGAGAAGAAGAGTAAATTGGTCCCCCTCCTTACCGTTCGCAAGGTGGACAACGCAACGCAACCGCCTCTATCTTTCCGTCCATCATCTTTCCATCCACCTGCAGGGAACCGGGTCTCGTTCTCGTTTACCCCTTCCTCGGAAGAAATCACGGTGGACTTTCCTCTTCATGGCGAACACCAGCTCGAAAATCTAACGACTGCCCTCACCGTTATCTCTGTTCTTCTCACTTCCAGAAGCCCACTCAGAGCAAATATTGCTAATCTGCTTACATCATCTGTCATCGCTCGTGGGATTAGTAAAGTGAAATGGCCCGGCCGTCTCTCATTCCATACAATCTCGTCGCCAAAATCCCTTCCCGTTCTAGTTGATGGCGCCCATAATCCTGCATCTGCCAAGACCTTAGCAAATTATATTAATCGGATCATTTCGCTCTCTACGGACACGGTTATCGACCTCACCTACATTCTTGCGCTATCCCACTCACCTCCTAAAACACCTGTCCAAACACTATCCCCAATTCTATTGCCGTATTCTTCCGACCAATTGAAAGATCGTGTCAGAACGCACGTTGCGTTGTTGGACTTCTCTCCACCAGCGGGAATGCCATGGGTCAAACCAGTTTCCCCGTTGGATCTCGCTGACGTCGCTAGGAGCCTGATTTCCGATGCTGATATATGGGTCACTAACGGGGATGCAGAGCCGGGGAGATCGTTGTCTGCGGCAATTGACTGGGCAGCGGATCGCACGAGAGATGCAGGCCTAATCATCATCGCTGGTAGTCTATATCTCGTCGCCGACTTTTACCGGCTCTATGGACGGAAGTGTTTGACCCAGTAACACCAGCCCCGTAGGTCATCTCCCGGTGCTATTAATATTTGACAAGAATACTGATAACAGTACTTCCAGCACCCGAGAACCATCAGCAGATCGAATACCACGTATTAATTGAAGTTGAATTCCAGTAGCGTTTCCCTTGTTCCCCCAAAACCGCTCCCACTCTTTAGATGGTATCACGGGCACTGTGATCCGCTTTCCCTGGCGCTTGGATGTATATTGAAAGCTAAACATCGCGCAAATTCCGTAACGCAACCCGAAACTTTTGCCTTGCCTCCGTCCGCAAATTCCTTTCTATCAGATGTGGAAGGTGACATAGTCCAAGAAGGCTGTGATGATTGGCTTTTGCGTTATGCTCGAGGAGGGGCCGGGTTGCACAGCGAGAGGATCGCAGGTAGTCAACTATGCAATATCATATCACGCTGGATGTTTAAAATGGGCGCGACAATTTAACGAAAGACGAACGCTTAGAGTTAGGTGGAAACGGGACAATTAATCCCATGCAATCTTTTTATGACTCACCACTGCTTCTGCCCCATCCGGGTTAAAGCGGTCTAATTACTGGGAATTGGTTCATTTCTTGGTGATTCACGGAGTTCTCGATTAGACCGCCTCTCCTTCGTCCAGCATTTTTGTTCCGAGATCATAATTTTGGGGTAATCATCAAGGTGTTCTGTTCATCGAATCCATCAAACCGTGTTCGCCCTCGGCCTAAATCCACTGGCGTCTGGAGCGAAATACAAGGGACATGTTACTTATTATGACCTACAATAGCTCGTTTCCGCCATGTCAACGCGATTTCTCCATTCCACAATTAGACCCGATCGTATACACGTATGTGTCCTCGGAAAACCTTTGTTACCGCCGGCGTGGCCGCATGCGCTGATCTGTACTTCCTGATCCAATCAAGCTAGAAATTATATTGAATAAATCTTGAAAAGAGCTCGCTCAGTTTACGGAACTCAGACCCCATGTGTTGGGGTTCTATCTGCCACCAAAAGCTTCGTGTCAACTTGAACACAATCGATTCCTTTTGTGACCTTACGCGTGTCAGTGTCCAGCTCGGGGACCTAGCAAGGCCAGGTTTCAGACCTCAGGAGCGGTCCTCCGGGGACTTACATGCGGTGTCTACCATCGGAGGCAACTCAACCCGCTTCGCAGGTCAGGCCGCCAACCTTAGATGATTCTGATGAATTCGTGGGTTTCAAACCACCACAACTCTGCGCCTGACAGAGAACACCGGCGATAGCCCTTATCAATCCAGGACGCATTGCCCTGAGGAGTTGACACTGAGTCGCGGCTCGATTAAGCTCCGATCGTGCAAAAAGTTGAGACGCGGGCCTCTTGGATGAAGGTGAATAACATTCTTGCCTGAAGATCTCGACATTGAATGGAAGTTGCAAGAAAATGGCAAATTACGAATAATGCGCTTCGTGGCTAACGAGTTCCCCGCTCCGTGTGACCTTATACAGCACTTGATGTGCGCCATGGATTCGTTGCGATCGTAATATAATGAGGGGGTTCAATTCACAAATGGGAGAAAGGAGGAACAGATTCAAAAGATCAGAGGGTATCACTATTACATAAGAGCATAGAAAAACCACCTCTGTCTCCTTGGCCAAGAAATAGATCAACATTACCCTTTCCCATCAACTCCCACATGTTCAATGTGGGATGTTCGAGACTTGTACCACAGCGTAGGGTGTTCTTTCGTCGGTAACATGGACTCAACGGTCGAGATGCTGTGTTCTCCTTGATTGACTTAATTAAATTCCGGGTTCTTGGGTTCAGTTGATTTCCGAACGCCGTGTCGTGCGGTAAATGGATCCATAATTATTGTCGAATACTTTCTCAGCTAAACACAGGGTGGCGATTTCTGGAATGCGAACTCGGCCTCACTGGGGGACAGTTGCAACTAGCTCGGTCAACGTTGTGTTCCGTGGAAAGGAATTGGTGTTGCCGCCCATATTCTAACTGCGGATTTGTGAAGTCCTCGAGGGACCCCTGACGGCGCGTGCTTGATGCACTGGTTAGTGACTGCAATCTCTGACTCCGGTGGTCGCCTAGCAAGTTACAAGTCTAAAACCCTTTTTGCCTTCGCCGTAGTGACGCTGCGACACTGGACATTCCTTTCTGGAGCGCAAGCCCATTTGATGCGTTACAATCCCTTAGGCTAAGAAGTTCCGCCGTCCTCCGGAAGCCTACGATAACCCGCGTGCCTCACCGAACCAGTAAGCAGCACTTGTATGAACGGAGACGGATATCAATGACCATTGTGGAGCCCTCGGGTGGAACATCCTGTCCTAGATCAAATCATTTGGAAGAGAGAAGACGATGCAGATGGAGATGGGCTCCGATTGGTATATATACGCATTGGCATTGTCCTGGTGAGTCTGACGTACAGATCTCCCTCGCCAGATTACTCGACTCGAATCATCGGACACCCCTTCTGACCCTTTGTGTGCCCTATTCACCCACATATTTGCTTCCTCAACTCCGAAATCACCAGTGCTTGGACACCCCGGATCCAGTAACGCCCGGAGTGTTATATAAGGAGGACTTGTGACTACGACTCGAACCCATCCCTTCCTCTCACATCTCTCCTCCTCTCGCCATGAAACCATCTACCCTTGAACAGCTTGAGCAAATATCTGATGCCGTTGATGAAGGTCGGGAGCCGCACTTGCCTCGTTTCACAAAACCTAATGTAGCCTGGCCCCTGAGCAGTTAATCAGTTGAAAGGCTGCTGGGATTCTCAAGCCAAATTCGCTGAGGATAAGGACTTCACCAAGTTTAGACAGTACGCGGACGCATGTGATCGCGTTAAAGTATTCTATCAAGAACAGCACGGTTCGTCTCAGTCTATCGCTCGATCCGTCCTCGCTCAACCGCTCTCAGCCAAACAGACACTCGATTTCAATATCGAGGTCCGGAAGCGTTTCGCTCAACTACGTAACGCAGAGATGGGTAAGTGATGTCCTTTCTCGGAGCATTTCAAACCTATAATCATGCTCATTTTTTTTGCGTTCACAGGTATCTGGGAAGCGATGGAGCTTCTCAATACAGTGAAGGACAATTCCGATCCAGACGTGAGAAGCCGTTTGCACCTACATGCGTTCAGAAGCTGATAAGCCATGTCGAGTAGACAAGCGTGACCCAGATTGAACACCTT
Organism: Podaxis mareebaensis; assembly: GCA_018524725.1. Classification (NCBI taxonomy): domain Eukaryota; kingdom Fungi; phylum Basidiomycota; class Agaricomycetes; order Agaricales; family Agaricaceae; genus Podaxis; species Podaxis mareebaensis. The sequence continues at coordinate 21,936 of JAEUWP010000418.1, read as the reverse complement.
CTGCAGACGGCCGAAGCAATTCGACGTGATGGAAAACCTGAATGGATGCAAGTCGTTGGTCTTGTGCATGACCTTGGAAAGCTTCTGGTTACCTTCCAACCCGAGTAGGTGATCTTTTCGCCATGGAGGTTCCCGAAACTAAGATACATTTCTACAGGGGTCAATGGGCTATTGTCGGGGTATGTAGTAAGCTTCGTTTATGTTCAACGCCTGACTGGCGATCTACAGGACACTTTCCCTGTCGGATGTCGGTTCTCAGGCAAGATCATCTACCCTGAAACCTTCTCACTGAACCCGGACTCTGCAAATGAGGAGTTAATGTCCGAGTGTGGAATCTATAAACCTCACTGTGGACTTGATAACGTCCTTCTTTCGTGGGGCCATGACGAGGTAAGCCCTGGACCCATTGGCTTCAAGTATATGGTCCCTGATTGCCTCTCTCAGTACTTGTATCTTGTTCTCAAAGACCAATGCACTCTCCCGAAGGAGGGCCTTTGGATGATCCGTTATCACTCTTTTTACCCGTTCGTCCAATTCACTTCGGGATCTTCGGGGAGCTCGGAGGACTGATAAATAAGCTTTTAGATGGCATCGCGAGGGCGCCTATAAACATCTATGCAATGACACAGACGAAGAAGCGCTCGCTGCTGTTCGAGCGTTTAACCCGTATGATTTGTACAGCAAGAGTGATGATCCCGTGGACCCGGAGAAGCTTAAACCGTATTACATGAGTCTCATTGCAAAATTCTTCCCAGAAAAAATCAGATGGTGAAAGGTATTCTCAGCGCCGGCCTTCCTACCGTACGATCTTGTTTATTTTGCTTTCTTCGTAATAAATTATGCAAATAAACCCAATTGTGACTTCATGATCTATCGAGTGCCCACTCCCACTGCATCTCGCAGTCTTCATCGTCATCCGCTAGTCGAGCGACTACATCATTCAATGGATACGCCATCCCTTTCCTTCCAGTGACACGTAGCTTAATCTTGTCGCCCCACGGTATCAACGTTCTCAGCTTCGAATCGTACTTCCATAACTGGTTCTGATTTTGCTCTGGACCTTTTTTTTCAGCCTGTATTATTGAACCTCCAAGTGCACCTTGTTCTTCACCACTCTCTATAGCCAGAATTGTTCTTTAGTTTCGCTTACTACCTGCTAGCATACCTGACTTACCTTGAGCCTCGACCTCTAAAGCCATTCTAGTCTGCTTGTTGACGATCCGATACCATCCTCTTGCTAGGGTCTCTGGCCCCGGAACCAATTCGAAGCTCCACAACTGATGATCGTGCCCATATATTCCCGGCTCGCGAGGATGGAGAAAAACGGCACCTCTTGCGGGCTGATTGTGCGTCGTCGGTGGCGGTTATTATCGGAATAAATCATTGAATACTCACCGACCAAGGAGTATTACTCCCTACATCAAGGACAAGGTTCGATGACACGTGCCGAATGAAAAAGTACTTGTTGGGAAGGTCGTATTCGGGCAACATGGCTGACAGCACAGTGTGAAGTGTCCAGCTTCTGTGAGGGGTTTAAGTATCACTGCTGTTGGCCCCAAAGTTCTCACTGCATCCGTTCTTCCGAGACCGGTTTAGCAACTACACCGACCCTTTCCGTAGTACCAAAAATTATCTTCAGTCTCGATTAAGGATGCTTCAATTCCTACGTCGGACTTATCATCTCTATTTTCAGAGCTTTTGACATCCAAGTACTGTTTTTGACTTCGCGGGCTCGAACCGCCACACTGGATGCTTTCTGACACAAGGTTATACTTAATCTGAGGAAAGCGTACTGTGACATTCGATAAACGTACGATCGTAGGAAGGAACCGCAGACAGCCACTTATCTTTTGACTTGAGCTTAGTGCGCATGCTTAGTGGGTGTGACATGGTCGAGATGGCCGACACCAAAGGAGCCGAATAGGTTAATTATAGCCTTATCAGATATTTATTTTTTGGCGCTCGTTTCGTAGAATAGAAACGTCCATTATAACACTGTCTTGGAACCTCCTTGTTATTCGTTTCCACTGAAGATGTAGATAGGTCCCGGTGAGCGATGGCACAAGAAGCTACCCCATTCTCACTCTATCGCCTTTCAATCCCAATCCCTCCACGCTCGCCTTGCCCTCCCACAATGAACTACTATAGGTTATTCATTGCCCAGCTCCACCAACCACCATCTTTAGCCTCATTGAATCGATATTCACACGTATGTGTCTGCAAAGCCTCGAATTAGCTTGCCGACGGTCGTAGTTAACAAAAAGCCGAAAAATTTGAGGTAGATAATCAAACGAGACTCTACACTCTGACGGATACCATACAAAATAGATACACAAACCCAAAGGGTCCTACGTCCGGACCAAAATAGAAAAGACCTCCTTGGGCGAGCCACTAAATGCTCACAACCCCTCAAACACACTTTCGATAACATCCCGTTGCTGCTTCGCATATATCTTCCCAATACCAGGCGCCGGGATCGCACTCTCCCTCCTTCCCTTATATCCCAGCCAGTTCCTCCTCACATCCACTCCGGCATCCTCCAGTACGCTCTCAATCCTTTCTTTCACATGACTCCAGGCACCTTGATTCCTCGGTTCCTCTTGTACCCAGCACACCTCTACGTCACTCAAGGTGTCACCGTAACTCTCTAACGTTTCACGGAGTTGTGTGAACGGGAACGGCGCGGGTTCCTCAACACGGATGAAGGAGACCTCGTCAACGAGGTTGCGCGCCTCGCGCTCCTTAATGAGTTCATAGTAGAGTTTTCCTGTGAGCAGGACTATGCGCTTCGTCTTGGACAGGTTCGCGAGTGGGTCTTGGAGCACAGGTTGGAACTTCGTTCCAGGTTCAAAGTCCGCCAACGCCGAAGAAGATGCCTGCGTCATACGTCCGCATACTTAGTCCAAATATTTCCAGAAAAGATAATACAAGGTAAGTGACATACCGCAAGTCGCAAAAGCCCCTTCGGACCAACGATAACCAAAGGCTTCCTGTACCCTCGTTTCATCTGCCTCCTTAACAAGTGGAAGTATTGTGCAGGTGTTGTAGGGAACACGACATGCATGTTGATACTGGTTGGATCGGCCTCCTGTTCAGTGTACCTGTCATTGGTGAGCTGAAGCATACGTTCGACGCGGGATGATGAATGTTCAGGACCGGCTCCATCGAGGCCGTGCGGAAGTTGTAGGACGATGCCGCTTTGTTTAAGCCATTTAGCTATTTGAGCGGGGTCAGTCTCCGGGTGAAGTAGCGTTTGAAGAGGCGACTCACTCTCGGATGAGGAGATGTAGGTATCGATAACAACCTGTGCACCGTTGAAGAAGTCACCGAATTGAGCCTCCCAAATTGGGAGTAACGTCGGTCTCTCCCAGCTAGCGCCATACTCAAACTGTTCAGTCAATCAATCAGTCTAAGTGTGCGGTCGGCAAAGCAATTACCCACCCCAAGGACGGCAAACTCGCTCAAAGAGCCTAACAAACAACACGAACACCATTAGCCTCTCGTGACTTCACACAACCAATGAAGCATTCAAGAGACTCACTATTGGCCAACTCTAACTTCCCCTCTGCACCCAAAGCCTCATTCAACGGTACAATCACACCTTCCGTCTTCTGATTAACCAACATCGCATGTCGATGGCTGAACGTGCCTCTCCCGACGTCCTGCCCCGAGATCCTGACATCAAAACCTTCAAGCATCAACGAACCAAACGCCAAAGCCTACACAGGAAACACAATTTGTATGCCAGCGTGAAAACAGCGGAGAAAGTAGAGCGGACCTCAGCAGTAGCCCAATCCAACCCCTTCCCTTTCTCCAAACTTCCCAAACGATTCTTCACATGCCTGCCCAACTTTGTGTGAATCTCGAAGCCCTCCGGAACCCATACCGACGCCTCTCCGACACGCTTCAGCACGTTCTTTTCTACACCCGTATCAACCTCTACAGTTCGTTTAGCTTCGGCACTCGCGGGCCAGACGATCCCGGCCCATTGTTGTTGGAGCATAGGTGCAGAGGAGAGTGCGGGCGCGTAGGTGGATACCTTTGAGAGTTGAGATTCGAGATGAGATTTATATGTTGATCGGACGGTAGTGATGTCTTCTTGCGTTAAGACGTTCTCGGACTAGGAAGTCATGTCAGCGAGGGAGATAAGGAGATAGGACCGGGGGAGCGGACTAGGAGCTTATGTTCGTATAGTTCTGGTACCGATTTTCTCGCCGCTATCTTCTCGTACATGAGTGGACTGGTGATCCCAGGCAAGTCTAATTCGTTGTGCCCCCTAAACCCGATCCCAGTCAGTGCATGCACGCAGGACAGGGTAAGGAGGGACGTACCATCGCCTGTACACCAACAAATCCACAATGATATCCTGGACGCATGGCTTAGCTTCAAGGCGTTCGACGACAACGCATATACTCACCTTTCTAAAGTAGTTACGGTATCGGAACGCAATATCCATAGCGCGAGCCACATCTGTCCCTCGTGAACATCACCAGATTCCGGAATAGGCAAAACGGCATACCTTCGGGATAGTCACCGTTGACGTGCAAAACCGGGGCATTGATAGCCTTTCCAATGTCCGAACAGTAGGCTGAAGACCTTGCACCCGAAGCGGGAGTTGTGTATCCGATGCTGTATAATCAAGATGAGAGAGCCATGTCCGTGATGTTCAAGAGGGGGAGACATACTTGTTACTGAAGGGCACGACAACAGTTAGTCGGTCTGACCGCTAACAAAGGAAAACAAAAGACCTACTCAACAACCAAGTGGACACTTCCACCACTCGTAAAGTGTGGCAAGTTACCTGTGCATATTTAGTCAACCTCGGAAGCCCTCAATAATAAGACTAGATGTGTACTTACTCAAACCAAGACTCTCCATGACGACGCCTTGACCCGTGAAACTTGCATCGCCATGCAATTGCACACACATAACCTTGTCACCAAGTTGACAATCTTTGGGTGATGTCTTGAGCAGCGAAAACTGTTTGGCGCGAGTTTTACCCATGGCGATGGGATTTACGGCCTCTGAGTAAAAGTAAGAGAACAAATGTTTAAGTTAGTGGACACAGTCGTGGAATGAATGAAACTCGTGATTGCTGACCGAGATGAGAAGGATTTGGGAGTAGTGAAACCTTCAGCGGATTCTCTGCACCCTCGTACTGCAGTGTTGGCGAGGACACTAAAAGACCCCCGGTCAAATAAGAACACATGGTATCCTAAGATATCGAACGCACCAAGGTGGCTTAGTACGTCGCCTTCAGCGCCAAGTTCCTCGGGCCACTCCGAGCCGCCCTTAATCTTGTGGAATAGTGCTGTCGGAGAGTATTGCAACAAGTCCGTGAGAAGGTTCAAGCGACCTCGGTGGGGCATAGCTAGACCACGAGACGATCAGTGTGCGATTACGGGAAATCAAATGTGACCGTACCTAGGACGATATGTTGAATACCCCCTAAGAACATCAATATACCGTGAGCCAGGTCCGGAGTGAGAATTATAGGCGATGTACCTTGAGCAGCAGAAGAGAACAAAGTATCCAACGCAGGGAGCATCGATTCGCCTCCTTCCAATCCATACTACCCAACCCACACAATCAACTCTCTAAACCCAAGGCAAAGCAAAAATAAAAACTCACGCGTTTCAAATTGGGAAACTTGGCCTGCAAGAAATGATCTAGAACCTCACTACGCGCCAACAACGCATGGATTCTCCGTTTCTTTTCCTCATCAATCGTAAGCAACGGCTTATCCGTCGGCGAAGGTAAAGTCTGAGATTCCAACAAGTGCGAGAACCACAGGCGTTCCGTCTTGGACGGTGAATGCATATACTAACCACGAAAATTATCAATGCTCAGAAAGACAACAAAGTAAACAATCAAACGCACCTCATATCCAATCCTCCCAACATAAACCTCCCTCAAATGTCTCTCAATCTCCTCCAAAGTCCACATTTCCTCCTGCCCCTCACCCTCTCCCACCCTCTTCGTCCACAAAATCCCATCAACATCATACCTCTTCCCTCGCTCAGTCAATCCATACCGAGCTGGGTCAAGCGCAGCGACTTCCTCGCGGTGTATCAAGTCCAAAGGATCGATCCGCGCTGCCCTATGACCATGTGTACGCATAGAGTCGACGTACCGTAACAGAGTGGCATTATGGTGTCTGTTGGAAAGTTGTTTGGCGGTATCTATAACAAAACGACGTGAGTACCGTTGAAGAGATAAGGAATACGGAGTGAAGACGAGACAGGGGTAGGAGCAGGACGCTCACAATCCGGAAAAACATATCTCGGCGGTGGCCTATACCCAAAACTTTCATCATGATACCCTCTCCTCGGAGTCGTCACCAACCCTCCATAGAGAACCTTGACCGAAACCACAGAACCCACAGCCCTCGGAACGCGAGACCCAACAGCGCGTCTCGACAACATCATTGTCTTTATTCTTCGTCAGTTCGTCAACCAAGAGACGTCTCGCCCGTACAATATTATCGCACCCCAGGTAATTATACCCTGTCGTCGTCGAGCCGTATGATGTTGTCGCCAAAAGGTGTTGACAACGCGTCGACACGTCCGTCGGTGATAGAAGCAAGAGCCCCTAGTATGCAGACAGGTGTTATATACCCCAACGTCTCCAAGTCCCTTCCGAGGAGTCTCCCAGGGACCTAGCTCCGCCCGGCGTGTACACGACCATGATCACGCTAAGTAAATAACAAGCAAACACAACCTCTCCGCATTGATACCATCAAAACAAGTATAAGTAGATCACAATCTACGTCAAGACGTCACAGGCGTTCCTGACATCAATTATCTGGGGCCAAGTCCAAATGCGTGGAATGACATCCAATGATTGATTAAAAGCTTTTGTAGGTCCATGTTTTGTCCTATACTACGATTAGCTAGGTTGCGTGGAACGAAAGAAAGCGTCAAGAGAGGGAAAGTGAGAATGTAAGTTGTAATTAAAAAGAGAGTCTATAGTCTCTAGCCCAGCCGCTGTTTCTAAGTTTTGAAAGTCCAATAATCGACTTGACGTTCATGAGCGAGGGAAAACGAGATATGGAAGGAAAAGGTCCGATGAGATGGGGTGCAACGACGAGTGAAATCCCAGCATATCGTTCAGAGGTCATAATTTTCAGGAAAGGCAAGAGCGGGGGAAGAAGGCCCGATCACTCCGATCCCCTCGTCGCCACCGAATCATACTTTGTTGACGTTTGAACACTCGGCGTCTTGCTCTGCGAATACCCAACAGTCGGCAACGCATCTAACTGCAAATTCGACCGCGACCTCGCCAACACATCCGACGCAACATCATTCCCATACTGTTCTGCTAGTTGACTAGATAGACGCAAAAAAACATTATCAATTAATCATCATCAATCCCAAAAATAAAAGGGCGGTCAGAACGCACCTGGCATAGTTATCCATGATCACCGCCATACTATTCATACTCAACCTATACGCCTTTGGCATCATCCCCTTCCCAAACCTATACGTCACGTGGTTCGAGCACAACAGCGCTACAACCATAGACGCAATATGAACGGGCACAAGCGCGAAAACGACCGTATACCATCTGCTCAACACCATCCTCTCAAATTGCAGATAATGCAACTTGCATCCTGGCAATATACTCCTCGAGTAACACGTCTGCGAGACAGTCGCTTCGATAAAGGGGGAAAAGTATCCGCAGCACTTGAGTTGGTTTTGTATGCGGAGGCGGCCCTCGGCGCCGAGATCCCGAGACCATTGGGCGTTAATTTTACCTTCAAGGTTGAAGGTATGTCGTTTGTATGTAAGGTAACCCGGGAGAACGAGGAAGATGAAGGTGATCCAAAGAAGGAGGGTGTAGATGGCGAGGAAGGATCGGTTGTTGAGTAGGATACCAGCCCATCCGATAAGTGATGTAAATACACCCATCGCAGCAGCCAACGTCGAGATCACCAGCTCAGTCCGGTTCCCAACACGGATGATATCGGATTTTGACCAGACGTCGAACCAAACAAGAAGGCAGACGATGAGGGCAGCTAGCGTATAGACGGTGAGCTGTCGAATCCGAAGAAATCAGTGAAGAAAACCAACAAAAACCCATTAATCTACAGACTCACAACGACGTTTGATACAAACAAGGTCCACTTGAACCTATTCCACCTCATCTTCCTTGCACCAGCCTGTGCCGCAGCAAACCAACTCCCACTTTTCAAATTCACACCATCGTAATCGTCATCCCCCTCCTCAGGCATCCTCGCTTCCCCACTCTTAAACGCCTCCACACCCCCACCCATCTTCGGTAACTGCGGTTCTCCCACAGCACCCTTCTTCCCTCCCTTCCTCCTCCTCGTCCCCGGATTCAACATCGTGCTCGAAAACTTGGTCGGCAAATAGTTCACAGTCAACGACACACTACTGCTCTCCGACATGAGCTTGTGGTCCGAGCTTGGACTCTGCAACCGGGTCGGGCTGTTTTGACCGCTGCTGAGGTTGGTATAGGAACCATTACGGGACATGAAAGGCGCTATGGGACGTTCGAGTGAGATGCCCGTGCCGACGGGTGAGGCGCCAGCGCCAGAGGTGTTGGTGTTGGGTGGCATGAGCCGCGTGCGGTCGTTTAGGATTGGGTGGGTAGATGATGCAGCTTGGGAGGTGGTACTGTTGGCGTCGTGGGACTCGGAGGACGAGGACCGACTGTGCGGTTTAAAGCCGCCAAGTTCGAAAGCCGAAAGAAGAGATGACCAATAGAGTGGTAACCCGTGAGGAATGCGACCACGAGTACGAGTCCAACAATAGTCAGCGTGTAAAGATAATCGGAAAAATAAGGATGTGCCGAAACCAGTCAGTGAAATTGAACACTGGGGAGGGGAAGAAAGGGACTCACGAGTTGGGTTTGACATGGTCCATCTAGGAGGGAGTGTAAAAGAGAGCGAGGGAGGGTCGGACAGGGGACAAAAGAAGGAGGCAGGGAGACAACGACACCGCAAGGCCAAGGAGAGAAATCCAGGAGACACATGCGTCACAGCGTCAGTCACTCCCATCACTATCCATATTTATTTATTTAAATATTCACCGTTGTCCCACTCCCCCAGCTCTCCCGCTCACTCAACCCAGACCGCAAATACGTCGACCACACTCTCTGCATCTCACTCTTCACTCCTTCTGCTGCTTGACAGAACAAGACAAAGAGACAGCGCAGTGGCGTTGTTCGAGACTTGATAATAAATAAATCCAAAACACCTTAGCTTCCTTCTGCCAAGTTCTCGCCTCATCTTGGCGTTACATAATGCCGTATTAAGTTTAGCCACCGGTGGCCCAACGCCCCCGCTGACTCCGCCACAGGGAACAAAGAGCACGCTCACGCGCGCAAGGAAATCACATAAAAGCACCTCCTAACCCCTGCACCCCTCTGGCTATGATTACAGTAGGGGCTTCATCCAAGAGGTTCAGGAGACCCCGGAAAGGAGGACCCTACCATCAATCCAGATGCTATTCGCGTCCGAGCTTGCTGCCGAGCGACGAGGACGCCGGGGCTTCGAATTAGTACATAGCCCATTCCGTGCGTGATGCCATCCTCCTGATTTGTTTGTGCCAAAGTGCACTGAAAGGATGAATGAGGTGGTTAACACTGGCCTCACTCCAATACTTCACAACTTCATCTTTTCCCGCAAGCGCGAAAAAATCCGCCTTTGGATCTGAGTGCGTTGCTGGGTTCATGCGTCGAACGTAGCTGGTCATGTTTCCGCAGAATGGGTTCAGGGGTTGGCAAAAAGAAAGCATACGAAGAAGGTGATACCAAGGAGCGCATCTTATCATCGAGCACTTCCATAAGTTTCTTGGTCGTTTTTTTTTCTTTGCTTTTACATGACCACTCCCGTTGTTCAATTTTGATGTTGTGTGAGACGAGGGAGCATTGCATAGAAAAAAACTGACGCTTTGCTACGTAGTCTATACTCCGGTGTACCAGTTATTGAGACACAAGATGGATATTCATGTTTTGAGATCGAGACGAATAAGAGGGGGTAGCTACGGAAGGTCAGTGGTTGGAAGCATCCATAGTAGGCTATACCCTGGAGTTGGAACACTCTCCATATCCAATACGAAGAGATAGCGTCCAAGAGATCAAACCTACCGCTCCATTGTGTAATAGATTCCAAAGAATAATCCAGATGCTTCCTCGTGGGACTTGAAGCTTGGGGTCGCATATTCCCATGCGCAGCGGCTTCGGCTTATTTGTGTCGAGGCCCAAGTCGACACGCAATCACACTTATTACTGCTCAACAGGCTATTCTTAGCCATCAACACGAGGACTCGTGGGTATGCAAAGGGCATGACAGTATTCTGGATTAACGATCACTTTAACAATTTTTACCACTTTGACCTGAGAAAGCCCAACATGCGCCGCACCGCAACGAAAATCTACAACGACCAATGCTTTCGATGTGGCGGCGTTGGACACTGGGCGAGAGATTGTCCAAGCTCCTACGATTACGATCCGATCCGTCTTGATGCCTATGGTGCAACCACGACCATTGGATACGACCAGTGTTTCCAATGTGGTGGCTTTGGACACTGGGCAAGAGATTGTCCGAGCTCCTATGTTTACGATCCGGTCCAACTCGATGCCCATGGTGCAACCACGACTATTGAATACGACCAATGTTTGCAATGCCATGGCTTTGGACACTGGGCCATGGACTGCCCGAACTTCATGTGTCAAAGATGTAATCGCAGAGCTCCGGGTCATTATGCTTATGACTGCCCTCAGGATCGGCGTCTCCCCCTCAGTGATGTCCAACCTAATCATCGAGTGAGGCAACCGGATCAGGCCTCCCAAGTCGTATCAAAACCAAGTAGGATGTTCCGTCTACAACTGTCAATGCAATGATATAGTTTTTATTTTTAGGTAGTCCTAGCGTTGTTGGAAAAATGGACCCTCCCCTGAAACCTCGTGGCACTGCCTCCGGAAAACCACGGGTAGTTCCTAGGTGTTAAACAAATCATACACCTATTCACCAGTGCTTTCAGGCATCAAAGTACAAAAAACTCTTGAAGGCTCTCGAGGGCGTCTTGCAGAGCGTGCAGAAACGGAGTGCACTACTTGAATTAAAAGATGAACGTGCACAATTGACGATAGACTTTTTAGATTTAGTGAGGATCTCATCCGAATCATCTAATTGATTTCCATAATTCACTAACCCAATCTCGCTCAACAGGTTCTCCTTCAGCCAAGTATCTTGCCCTGGCTTCGAAAACATACGACTATTGCGCTGTCTCAGCTGTGCAAGAATTCCAACCTCTACCCCCAGTGCTACGTCCTAAAGGATGTAGTCATCGATGCACAAGAAGATGGCGGGGCGTTCAGTGACGTCTGCCGAGGGCACAAAGGCGAACAAAGACTCTGTTTAAAGTTTGTTCGCCTATATCAGAAGTCAGACATTGACGCCATGTTGAAGGTAGGTTCTTACACTACCGAAGCTCTCTTGGCGGTCATTCACATTATGAGTAGGCTTACGCCAAGGAAGCCATCCTCTGGGACCAACTAGACCATCCCAACATAGTCCCTTTTTATGGCATCTACTACGCTGATGAAGCAAGGAAAAAGGTTTGTCTTGTATCCCCCTGGATGAACAACGGCAATATCGTCAAGTATCTGGAGAGAAGTCCCGATGTTCCACGGGAACCATTCGTCGGTGCCCTGTTTTCTCTCACAGTCCTCGAGTTATTCAATACAACTTCTAGATTTACGATATTGCCCTTGGTCTTGCGTATCTCCAAAAGTACAATATAGTCCATAGCGATCTTAAAGGGGTATTACCTATCTTTGATTGCTTGCTTAAAGTCATATTTTGATTCCGTGTACCTAGCTCAATATCCTCGTGAATGACCTTGGAAGGGCCTGTATCACCGATTTCGGGCTCTCCTTCCTCCGGACTGACGCGACATTGGCTTACACAATTGGAGCGAGCACTATCCAAGGCTGTTCGTATCGTTGGGCTGCTCCTGAGCTGGTTGAAGAAGACCACTTCCGTCCCACCCCCGAAAGCGACATATGGGCTTTCGGATGTGTTTGTTTTGAGGTATGTACGTATCTGAGGTCTTGTTTGCGTGTTAGCCGGACTTTGTATGGCAGATAGTGACTGGATTGCTGCCATTTCATGAGTGCCCTTCAGACCCACAGGTCCTTCGGAGGTTATCTCAAGGTCAGTTGCCAAGCGGAGCAGATCCAGAGAAAATCCTAGGAGGGGTCAACCCTGGCATACGTGAGCTGATGAACTGCTGCTGGAAAAAGAACCCCAAGGATCGCACGTCTTGTCAGGAGATTGTTGAGGAACTAAAATCAAGAGGAATAACACGAGAGCCAGTCGAAGGAGATCAAGATAACATGGTGTATCGCAGGCGGCGTTTTCAGGAAGATATGGGAAAGAGTACAGACATGCTAATGGATCTGACTAAAGTCCAAGAAATTTTCAACGAAGTACGTTATCTTCTCAGCTCGTTCTGGTGCTCAGAGCTCACCAGGTTTTGGCAGCTTTGACGTTACATGGGCACATCTCTCACGCGCCGCGATAACGTCACATCGCCACACTTGGTACAAAGCTCGAAGCTCAAGGTATGATTATGGATTGCCGAACGCAGTTGAAATCTTGTAAGAAGCGGTCCTAGCGTTGCATACGTGTACCATAATGAGGTTTTCACTACAATCCATTAATACATCAATTATCGTAGAATTTGCAATTGACTTGTAGCGAGAGTGTCACGTTGACACAATTTTGAGTATCCCAAAGTCACTGGTTCAAAGAGTCATTGGCAGGACAATGTTTTGGTCTCGGATGAAGGGCGAGCGCTGATTACGAGCCTCAGAGTGTCACACATCGCAACTCCAGGGTTCTTTCACGCAAGATTCCATTTCATCAATATCGACTGGATGGCCAAGTAGTATGTGCCCTATTAAGAGAGGAAATACATCAATGACAGAGGCCGGACCAGGATGAAGGGGACAAAATTGATGATGGGACGTGGGCTTTGATGGAAAGCTGTTAGAAGCCTAAACCAGAGGATCGACTGACGTTTCAGCATATTCGCGATCGCTTCGCTTCGCAGAATGTCCACAACAATAAGTTCAAGTTGCCAGAGAGCTCCGGGAGTGATACGAGTCTTCTGAACACAACGGAGAGGGCCGCAAATGAAGTCGACTTTGAACGAGTTGAGAAAATCCTGCGCGACGTGATTTCCTCGCACTTACGAGACAATATTTATTCACCGCTGGCTTTGTTTTGAATAGCTCATAAGCCGCCAGGTTACAGCGGACCAAGCGAAAGAGGATTCGGTGCCTAGTTCTTGCAACTGGGGGCGCCTGGTTGGATGTACTTATTACCATGGGGACTACTCTTCTACTTTTCTTTGAGTTGTATTAGTATACCAGGTAAATGCCAGACGTCATGGAGAAGTCGCATTCTTGCTTATGCTTGCGCACGCGGTTTCGGGTCTGTGGTGGGCGGTTACTGTGACAGGGAGAAGGATGTGGAGAAGGCAAGAGCGAAAATGTTTTCATTTGAGAAGGCGTCGTGAGCACCGCGTCTACGTAGGTACAATCCGAATGGGAATACGGTTCGCGTGTGTGGAGGTACGACGATAGGAGGTCATTGTCACATGCGGTTGGTAATGGGAGTAGGAAGTGTGGGTTTTTGCAGTTGGCAGGGTTGAGAAGGACGCGCGCATATTCGAGGCAGGGGCACGCGTTGCCTTCGAAAGAGAACATGCGCATCCCAGTTCAAAGTGTAACTCTTGGCCCTATGTAAACGTGTTGTTTGAATATCGTGAAGGTGAAGTACAAAATGAGATGCAATGCATACCTCTTTGCAGCTGACTCGCAATCTCAGGATCCTCAGTTGCTGCGTGTGTCTCCTCATTCTTCTACATCTACTCATGCACCATCTGCGTCACCTTGTGCATAATATGCTCCAAAAATATTCTCTATTGAGTCCGTGAATTATGTGGAACAGGTCCTTGGCCCACGGGAACCCCTTCGCTTAAGGAACTTTGAGGAATTGCACGAAATACAGGCCTTGTTGCAATGAGACAAAATGAACCGTCTTATCAAAAATGTATTTCTTGTAGCATTGGATAGCCACTGCCGATGTCAGAATGAAGTAAATTGAAGTACTATCTATAAGGTAGCGTCAGGAAATTGGATCGAGGACTTTGGCAATCCGTAGCAAAAACCACTCACCTCGTTCTCTAAATACAGCCTTCCCCAAGTTCTGCTTATGCCTAACCTCGCTCCATCACCCTTCCCAGTCTACCCCATCCCATTCAGCTAATGCAATGCCTTGTCCATACTCTCCTGTGAGACTGCACTCTCCCCTATAAACCTCAAAATAAATGGTCAATCGGACATGCTCCAGAGGACTTCGTACTTCTTCATACTCAACTCGCACCACAGTTTCCAATTCTCCAACATCTCGAGGTCGCAGTCCTCCGGGCGCTTGAACTGTACTGCAGTGTTGGCTTTGACGTGTAGGTCTGCTTCAAAGTCTTTGACGATTGATATGGGGAAGTGTTTTACTGCGCCTTTTCGAGCTTCTTTCCGTGTTTTTAAGACCCGACTGCAATCAGGCCGGACTAGATGTATGCGCAGTCAACTGGGTGAAGTTATCTTGAGTCAGAATGCATAGTCTAAAAACGGCTTGGCGCACACGCACGAAGTGGAGGTATGACGGGTGAAGGTACTTGGGTACTTCAATCTCCCACCCGCACGCAATACAAATTCGTCAAAAGAGCACTGAAAATCGAACTTCTCAGTGGGCCGGTGTTGAATAACTTGCCGGTATCGGGTGATAGATACTCGATGACGAGTCTCTTCCTCTTTCCAGTTTCGTTCGGGCTAGGTTACCCATTAGCTCCTGCACTTGCATGAGAACGCCCCCATCAAGGTTATTCGTGTCGAACATGAAGTATAGAAATGCTTTGTCATGTTGGATGGATGCAACATTATCATTCATTAAGAATTACGCATAGGCCAGTCAGTTAAACATCTAGCAAGGGGTACGAGAAAGCCGGTAGTGCATCTTGTCAATAACCCTTTTCGCCAAATCATTCGCAGAGCCCGGGAATTTGAAGCTAGCCATAAAACCGATGTCCTTGCTGCATTGCACGCCTAGATGAGTCTACTCGATGCTTGGCCTGTCGTCACTGTACAATCGCTACCAGGTATAGGTCGAGCATGTATTGCGAAGGGTCCACTTCAGCGCTGTGGGGAATGGTGTCCTATTTGCGTTCGCAGACACAGCGAGGAGACCGTTAGCATTCGATGCTGTAGTAGTAGTTGGATTTGATGTGGTCGTCATTCTTGGTGTGAGGCAGCATGGACCGTTCAAAGCAGCACAAAGGGAGCGAGGGAGAGTCGAGCGAGGGAGAGTCGGGCGAGGGGTACAAGTTATTTGCAGCCAAAACCGGAACCTTCGATCAACACATGACATCATTCTACATGAGTTGTCACAGCCTTCCGATTGGGTTAGGTTAAAGCGCGCAACGCGTCGAAATGAGTTGCACCAATGATGAATGGGATAGTTGGTGGTCGACCTCGTTCTCTCCCCTGGTGTACATTTGGTAAGGAATAATATAACGAGGGAAAATGATGAAGTTCCAGCATCCCGCGAAATGCTACACTGCTATTGAACGACCCAAATGCCGAGTACTTGGTGACCTCATCATCGCTCGCCACAACGTCAATCATCTCTCGTTACCGTAGAGGAGCTTCGTCACACGCATTGAGGCTGGGGCGCTAAGTCCGGGCGTTTAGTATTCAAATATTCAACGTCCACTTTCAACACGCCTTGTTCACTTCTTCCCTCACAGGAACCTCTAGAAGCATGCAAAGCCTGCATGTCCACCTCGAGCCCTCTTTCTTCTCATCAAAGAGACTCTTAATCCTCCCATCACTATGCCAACGTTGACTCTCATACGTCTACTGAAGCAGACGATTTTCCACCACTGACCGTAATCTAGTCCGTCGATGCCCACGCCTCAGCATAGTATCCACGGTTCTATTGAGAGTAGACCAGAAATCATTGCGTGAGTGCCTAGGGGTGTCCCAACCGGGACCAACGAGGTTGACAAGTCACTGAACTTGGGTATCCAGCACTGTAGGACCCACCAGCTGTGACTTCCTTTGTTGGAGACACTTGCTTTCGACGGTACTTACCCTGATGACGTAGAAATTTTGGAAAGGATAGCACATAGGCTGGAAAAACATTTGGACTATTTGGCCATTCCACCATCCACATGCTTACAAGGTGCTACAGGTACAAAGGCGACGTAAAGCTGTCTGGAATCCTGCACCTCCATGGATCACAGATAACCGCATGACGAACTCGCTTATGCGGAACCTGAATATGTTCGATAAGCTCCGCGGAAAGGACACGCTTTCCAAAGTCATCTTGTATTGACACAGTGGAACCTACTCGAGGACGGCAACGACGACAGCTCCAGGAACAAGAAGGACGAGCCCTAATCGCGGACTCCGAAATATCACACATAGCAGCCACTTTGGGGCATGAGTGTACTTCATCACTCATTGGAGGTACGAGGCATTGGACAGCGCCAGGAATCGCTGGACGAAGAGCAGCCAGAGCGACCAACACAGTCATGGGACATTTGGACATTTGGTTGTTTATGCAACAAGGTACGGACATCCTGTTAGCTCCTTATCTGCTATCTGAACGACTATTCCAAAGGATCTTTTACGCGAGGTTCCGTTTTAGCAATACTGGCAGGAGTTTCGGGTAAAGGTTGCTCTATCTAAAGACGAAATACCTTGACACCCAAAGCCGAGCCATGACGACTGGGATGAAGTCGATGACCGGATGTGGGATTCAGTGCCAAGCTATCGGAGGTATATACCAGAGGACCGACCGGCAATTCAGGATATTCACAATCACTTCGCAAAGCTGGGCATCCAAAACTATAGGCCAAAGGCGTCAGCAAGCCCTGGAAGTGACTTGGCTCTTCTGAACCTGATGAAGGGGGTTCCAGACGAAGTTGATTTTACATGAGTCGTGAACATCCTGGCCGATGGGAGCATTATTTTTTTCGCGTTATTTCGGCGCTCAATTGCCTCAAACAGTTCGGGTGCTTGCAGGGTCGCAAGTGACTATGTAGCTTAACTAGAGTTGGTGTGCGATTCTTATGCACAACCACAGAGCTTTTGACTGTATGTACTCTGTAGGTTACCATGGGTGCTACGTTTTCGGATTCGGTTCATCTGAAGGAAAAACCAGACTTGATCCAAATCTCAAGCCCGCACTCTTGAATTCTTGAATAATAAGCTTATGGCAACCGCGGCATGGATATGCACCGAGTGTTTTGGAGGAACCCTTGGCATCTTAAGCGACTTGGTTAAGGTCCCCCGCTACTTGTCCCGTGCTTCCGAGGAGTGCTCCCCAAGTAGACCCAGAAGCTGGTGTTATTCACAGCTGTAAAAATTGGAATCCCCAAATGGTGTATCATCCTTTATATGCATTGTCGATTTCTCCTACTAGCCTCCTGCTTGTTTATGGCGAAGGGCGTAACGAGGTGACCATCGGAATGAAACAATACGGGTCCTGCATAAGATAGCTGAGATGGTCGATTCATAATGTTCTTTTGGGTGGAACAAAAGAAGAAAAGATAAATTCCAAACTCCAATGCCCACACAACTACCCCAAACTCTCTAAGTAAAACCTCCGAATATTCAGCAACCTCACCCCAGTAGCAATGAGCTCACCTTGTCAAACAAATCGTCTTCGTTTCGCCTTTTCCAAGTCCTTCTCCCCCATTATAATGACTATAACCTATGCAGTCGAAACTTCGGTCACAAACCTAAATGAAAACGTCACCATCCCACTCCACCCGTGCATCTTGAATGTGAGGAGTACCACTTTAGGGCGCGATCCGAGTAGGGATACGATTCCGCAGGTTGGAATATGATGATGGGAGGTCAACATTGATTTCTGTAGGTAAGGGGGTGAGAGGTGTAGGTTTTGTGGCCAACGAAGGCGAGATGAACATGGGTGTATTGGAGGTGGGGACTGTCACCTTGAAAGGAGAGCATGGCACCCCGATTGATGTATATGGTCCTGCCAGAGCATCTGTCTTGTTAGTACGGCGAAGACGAGATGACATACGACGAATATCTTCAGGCTCGTAGTCCTCCATAGCCTGAACCATGTTGCAGTGCTGGCTTTGACCTCCGGTTCTTTGATGGCTTTGCTGACCCCAACGGAGATGAGTTGAATAGGTGTTTGATGGCACCCTTTTTAAGTGATTTTTTGGTACCATGTTTTTCGGTTCAACTGCAATCAGGCTGAGCTCTGCAAATGCACAGTTAACTGGATCGGATTACATTGAGTTGGTATTCATAATACAGACATGACTTGACAGGAGCGAGAAGACAACCTACCTGGGTATCCCGATTGCACAAATAACTGAGCCCAATGACCTCTCACCCTCGCGCATGAGACAAGTCTACTAGGAGAGCATGGGCAATCGTATCCCTCAGATGATCAATGTGGAATGGGTCAGCGACATTGGGTGACGAATACTCGATAACTAGCTTCTTCCCCTTCCCTCTCTCATCCATATCACGCCACTCATTCCACTAGTGCACTTGCATGGGGATGTCCTGGGTAGGTTGTTTGTGTTGAGCGAGAAGTATAGGAATGCCTTGTTGCGTTGGATGGAGTGACATGGTCACTTGATTGGAACCACACATAGTCAATGGAATATCTGACAAGGGAAGAGCCGTGGCGCACCTTTGTGTCCTTCTTCATTCACGAGAGCCAGCAGCCTGAACCTGGGCAGTGAAATCACAAAATCAATGCCCTTCTTGCTTGACCACAGGTCTGGATAAACCACTCAACCAAGGTATGCCACCCACAATCTACATAATCGGCATCCGGTACGAGCCGAGCATGCACCACATTGGCCTATTCTAGTCACCAAGAGGAATGGAGTCCTATTCATACTTGTAGACATGGTGAGTAGTTTGAAGAGTGTTAAGTCTTTGACACTGGCAGTCAGGTGATAAAAATTGATTTCAGTGTTGTTGGCGGAATGTAAGGCAGGATGAGGTATTTGAGGGAGATACCCACGATAGTGGGTAAGGCACTGGTGATGATGCTAGGACCTAGATGCCATGGGATTAAGGGAGTGTGGAGGGAGCAAGGGAGGACTAGGGGGGGGGGTACAAGACAAGCAGACAAGGGCAAGAAGGTGACCTGTAGGAGAATGCAGGGGATACAAATGCATCAAAGAGCCAGTCACCCTCATCAGTTTGCCTTTATGTACACTAACTGTTCACCATTTTTCACCACCCCTGTCACCATTTGCATTGCAGAGACCAAGAGGATGCTCATGCAAGCAACAAGTAGCATCACACAGAGATGCACTCCTTCCTTGCCCATCACCTCCTGTGCCCCTCTGGTTACAACTGCAGCAGCTGGGGTCCATTCTGAAGTGTCTCAGACATACAGAGGAGAACTAGATGGTGGCTATGCACACAGAGAGGTATTCCCAACTGAGGAACACTGGAGCTTCCAAGCAGTGCATGATATGTCACATCATTCCATTTCCATAACCACCTTCACTTGGCCTTCTGATTGGTTATGCTCATTGAAGCAGAGTTGCATAAACTATGAGTGAGATGGTCAGTTGCCAGTCTCATCTCCTCAGCTCAGGTCCAGACAGGATGAAAGAGAGAATCCGAGTCCCAACACCCAAAATGCTACAGCAACACTGCCAAGCTACCCTTTTCAAAGGCCAAGTACTAAACATTCAGCAACCCTGCCATAGCACCTGATCATCCTAATCAATAGGAACTCTCATATATGCTGAAGCTAGAGCACTTATCCCAAGCATTCTACTCAACATGTGCTTTTCATGCTCCTATCCAAATCTTTGCAGTAATACATGGAGATCTCCAGAAATGTGCACAGCTTGCATGCTCACCTTGAGCTGTTGTTCCATCTCATCAAAGAGACTCTTACCCCCTCCCAACCACCACTACACTAATGTCAGCTCTTGTATGTCTGCCAAAGTACATGATTCCCCATCACTGACCAATAGCTTAGGTCAAACCTGTACCTCCAACTAGTTCCTCAAGCAAGGGCCCTGAGAGCTGCTGTGACACGATGGATGAGCTGTGTAGGTACATGGTCCATGACTTTGGTCTCCATCCACCAGTCCTTACCTGAGTGTAGACACCTGCAGAGGATAAGGCTGATTGTTGAGAAGGTCAATGCATCATCTCTACCTCAATCGGATGAACCGCGCTCAGTCAGCAGTTATGGAGATGTGTTAAAACTCACCCTATATAAGGTACTTCCTCTATCAACCCAGTGGCCATGTTCGACTGAAGTTTCAGGTGCCATGTAGCCACTGTGTCCTTTAGTGTCAAAAATCATAAGCACTTCATCTCAGGAAGCTGACGAGTTGATAGCTGGGATGAATCCTGAAGATGCCCAACTCATTATTGATTTCCTAAGCATGGTGCATCCTCAGACATGTCCCCAGTTGCTTTGAGGTTTTTGAGGTATCATTGCTTAAGATCCTAAATCAAGAAGAAGGCCTTCTCATGACAGATGAGGGAAACCACATTCTGGTTATGCTTTGCAAAATTGCAGCATCTGCCCGAGTTTACCCCAAATGCTGTGTACTTGAAGACATACAGTATGACACTCAGCCCATAGCAGGAGGCAGCTTTGCAGATGTATACAAGGGGTGGCACAGGAATAGGGTTGTTTGCATCAAGGTTCCCTGAATATTCCGTCATGATGACAAAACTCGAAGAGTACGTTCTACTACTTTAGTCTACTTCATCTATACTAAAATTTGATTTACAGGTGCACTTCAAGGAGCTGGCACTCTGGGCTCATTTGTCACACCCCAACATTTTGCCATTTTATGGAGTCCACCTGACCAACAAGGCTTCAAGGATTTGCCTTGTTTCTCCATGGATGAGCAACAGAACTGTGAGCAAGTATGTCAGGAGGTTTCCAAATAAGCCTCGATTGCCTCTGGTGAGGACAATATTTTTCCAACATTACCTGTAATTGTGACAAGTGGCCCTCAGCTCTCTGATGTCATTGATGGCATAGTGTATCTGCATTGATTGAATATCATGCACTTCGGTCTTAAAGGTGTATGTGCAAAATCTTCATGTTCGAAGAAGCCATTGATTCAAGAACTCATTGGCAGCAAAACATGTTGGTCTTGGATGAAGGGTGAGCATTAATTATAGATTTTGGAGAACTGCACATTGCAACAGCTACTGCAGGACACATTGCCTCATCAGATGTTGCATTCACCACATGTTGGGTAGCACCAGAATTACTGGGAACAGAGGAATTTATCTGACCCTCAAAGGTGTGTGACATCTGGTCATTTGGCTGTCTATGCTACGAGGTGTACTCGTCCTTCTGGCTTCCTTATCCACTGACTGAATGCCAACTCCAAGGTTCTTTCGTGCAGGATTCCGTTTCACTGATACCACTTGGATTATCAAGTAGTTTGGGCTCTAATAAGGAAGGAGATGCCTCAGTGACTGGAACCAGGTCATGATGACTGGGACAAAATTGAGGATTGGATGTGGGATTTGATGGAGAACTGTTGGGAGTATGCACCAGAAGATCAGCCAACATCCCAGGAGATTCATGACTACTTTGTGGGGCTGGACATCAAGGACAATAGGCCAAAAGTGCCAATGAGCTCTGCAAGTGAACCACACAAACCTCATGAAGTTGATAGGTTGATAACCAGGATGAGCCATGAGGAGGCACAGTTGATGGCAGATCTCTTAAGCATAGTACATTTTTGGGCAGCTATCCCTTGGCTGAAACTGTAAGGGTTAAGCCCTTACTATCGTGGTCGTCTCCTTTCTTGGTAATCAATATTGTATTAATTAATTGTTTAATTC